>JANJPH010000040.1:0-51620 GCA_030407195.1 [Candida] tunisiensis
GGGCCAACGGTTCCGCCGAGGCCAAGGACGCCGCCGGCACTGCCAGCGAGCCTGTTGAGACCCCGGCTCAAGCTTAGATTTTGAATATACGTGCACCGTTGTAGCAATATGGGTTTTCGGGCCGGTGGTGGGTCACGTGACCACGGCTGCATACATATGCAGGGCCCTCACGACACCCCAGGTATATCATTGTGGGGAAATCAGCAAACGTGGGATCACATATGACATGGCTGCTCCGCGCGCTCGAAAGATAGCCGTGGTCGGCGCCCGCGCCGTGGGTGAGTGGCATGCTGCTAGCGAAACGCGTCTTGCCGCATCCTGGCAACTGACATAGGCAAGAGCTCCATGATCGTGCAGTGGGTAGAACATCACTTTGTCGAGTCGTACTACCCCACAATTGAGAACGAGTTCAACAAGACGGTGCGCTACAAGAACCAGGACTACGAGGTGGAGGTGCTGGACACTGCTGGCCAGGACGAGTTCTCGGTGCTGAACCAAAAGCACTTGATCGGCGTCCACGGCTACCTGCTGGTCTACTCCGTGGCAAGCCGAAGCACCTTCGACATGGTCACCGTTATCCGCGACAAGATCCTCAACTCCATGGGAGCGGAATCCGTCCCCGCTGTCGTGGTAGGCAACAAGTCCGACCTGCACCTTCAAAGACAGGTTCAGCCAGAAGAAGGCAAAACCCTAGCCCGGAGCTGGGGAGCCGGGTTCGTCGAAACATCAGCTCGCCACAACGAGAACGTGGCAAAAGCGTTTGAGCTGCTCATCGCAGAGATAGAAAAGGCACACAATCCGGCCCCGCCCGAGCCGTCTAAATGTATAGTTACATAATAAACTGTAGGTTGGTATCGATCGGATGAGACGACTGTGTTAGCATTGTTTAGGCCTTTGACGGCATGGCTGCTACTTACGCTGAGCTGCGGCTTTTGCGAGTACTTGCCGCTGAGCACGGTCCTCATGTTGTTGAGCAGCGAGATGTACGACTGCTGCGGGTTTTGTGACATGACACTCAGGAACGCATACGACATGGCGCCGGTCGCCTGTCCGCCGATCGAGGCATCAGCCGAGGTTTGCGAGTCTTTGCTACCCGAAATCGCGATAACGTCAGCCGGCGACGTGCGTGTCTGCCGTGCCTTGTTGGTCGCCGAGTTGCCAATCGTCGCCTTCTTGACCAGCGACGAAACAGAGCCGACGAGTCCACCAATATCGCCCCGCGCGTAGCTCATGGCCGCGCTGAGGAGGCCAGAGCCCGCCTCGGCAGCGAGGTTGGGCTCCTTGATGACACCCTTGGTTGAGTACACGTACGGCAGGTCCATGGCCGTGCCGGAGTGGCACGAGTCAAAGAGAGCCGTCAGCCGCACACCGGGCATGAGAGGGCGCACAAGGCGGTAGTGGATCTCGTCGTCCACGATATGGCCCGCCTGCTTGAAGTCCACGGGGTAGATGACCTCGTCGTAGCCGTCGTCCTCGTCGCCGTCGCGGTCCGCGGCCTGGCCGCCGTGCCCAGAGAAGTGGAAGAAGAGCGAGTCGTTGGTGCGAGCGCCCGACACAAGCCAGTCCATCGCACGGATGATGTTGGCGCGAGTTGGATGTGACCGGGGATCGCGCTGGTCATCGGTCAAAATCACCATGTCCTCCTGCTTGTAACCGTACTTGGTGGTCAGAAACTGAGCCACGTTGTGGACATCGTTGATGCACCCACGCAGAGCTGACTTTTGGCCAATGTAGTTGATTCCAATCAGCAGAGCCTTCCGCCGTCCCGTGCACGCAGAGTACTGGAACTGGTACTGGCCAGCGCCTTGGCCGAAACTCTGGGGCACAGAGGGAGGCGGTCCGTACATGGCTGCGCCGCTCGAACGCGTCGCATACTGGGCAGGGGCTGGTCCAGGCGTAGGTCCGTAGCTGCCAGCGGAGTATCCGCCTGGTGGCGGGCCAGGAGGAGGCGCATAAGAGTTGTGAGTCGGCTGGCCGTAGCCCGCCTGGCTGTAAGCGGCGTAGCCCTGCTGGCCGTAGCCCTGCTGGCCATAGGCTCCGTAACCCTGCGCTGGCGCCTGGCCGCCGTAGCTGTAGTGTCCTTGTCCCGGATATGACATTGTAGTGTTGTCTCGCGCACGACGACAGGCTCAGCCACCTACACTCTTGTCAAGGCGAAGTGGCCATGTGCCGCGGCGCATAGGCACCTGAACTGGGCATCCCCTAACCCACGTCGCACCACGCCGAAACGGGCATGCACCCCAACCCTGGAAAAGGGCCCCAATGCAGAAGGTCAGGCCCTACCCTGAAACTTTTTGGACGACGATGCGATGAGTAAAAGGGCAACTGTGACCCTCTGCGTGCCGTCGACAGCTGTCGGCCGTGGGGCGGCCCGGAGCCTCCAGCAGGCGACACATGTTGCACACCAGTTGGCGCGAGCAGCCGAGGTGTTTGGTGTAGACGAGATCGCCATATACTCCGCCACCAGCCCATCACAGGAAGACATCGACGACGACGACGAACGCCCTCGTAAGAAGCGTTTCACCGAGGAAAGCGCGGAGGGCTCGCAGCCCATTGACGACGACGCTCTCACCCTTGCATCGCTGCTCCTGTACTTCATAACGCCGCCCTACCTCCGGGCGGCAACATTCAAGGACCTGCGGCAATTCGCCTACGCCAAAACGCTCCCGAAGCTGCCTGGGTTGCCGTTCTTGACCGACCAAAAGGGCCGGTACCGCGAGGGTCTGACCGTGGCAGGCCGCACGACAAGAGGCAAAAAGGCGTCCAACTCGACGTCCTACGCCAATGTCGGTCTCGCTGAGCCAGTCCAAATTGGCCAGAACCTGCCACTGAACGTGCGTGTGACGGTAGACACTGAGCAGGGCAAGGTTGTGTCCGCTGCGGACGCGTATGGAACCCGTTATTTTGGCTATTCCATCAGAGTGTGTGATAAATTCTCCAAGCTCTTTACGGAGTGCCCCTACGACGAGGGCTACGACTGCGCTATATACTGCGCAGCTGGCGACTTTCACGCCGGGAGCAAGTCGAATGTGGCGGCGGTCACGCCGGCACAGCTGGCGGCAAAGAAGCCGCAGCATCTCGTGCTCGTGTACGGAAAGTGGGAGGCTCTGGAGGCTGCCATCCGCGCAGACCGGGAGCAGCTCGGTGGGGCGCTGGCCACGTCTCTGTTTGACGCGCACATGCCCTGTGGGCATGGCAATCGCGTCGAGGACGTGGCAATGATATCTCTGGCCAAGCTGGATGTGTACAATAGCAAATGACAATGATTCGACTGAGGGGAGGTGGCACTGCGACGGCCTGTTTGCAGCGCATTGCGCTATTACCCGTGCGCGGAAACGCCACCCGCCCTCCCATGCTACGGTGGACTGCCCGGGTTCGGGCCGGGGCAAGACGGCCGGTCTCTCGTACAGCAGCAATCGGACCTAAGCCGTGCCCAGGGCAACGGCGGCGGCCAAATCGGGCAGGCGATATACCATGCTGAGCGGGCGGTTATGTAAGCCGGGCCGCGCGCTATAAATAGGGGCGGTTGCTGGGGCGACGGCGCTGAATTGGGACGCGGGAATGCGCGGTGGGTGACCACGCACACAAGCGGCTACCCCGGCACTGAAAAGTCACGTTTTCCATTTTTCTCTCCTGCCCGCAAAACATCGACCGCCGACCCCAACACATTCGTTACTACAATAAGGGCCGCGTTCCTATTTATCGCTATTTATTCCTAACACCCTTCGTTCTACAGCTATGAAGTTCCTCACCAGTGCTGTCGCTGCCGTGGCAGGCCTCGCAACCGGCGTTGCCGCCGTCGGCGAGCTCGGCTTCAACATCGGTGTCAAGCGCAACTCGGACGGCCAGTGCAAGACCACTGAGGACTATGTCAACGACTTTGAGGTGCTCAAGGGCCTCACCGATACCATCAAGGTTTTCGCTGTGTCGGACTGCAACACCCTCCAGAACCTTGCTCCCGCCCTGAGCCAGACCGGCTTCAAGGCGTTCCTGGGCGTGTGGCCCGACGACGAGGCCCACTTTGAGGCTGAGAAGCAGGCCCTCCAGGCCCACCTCCCCAAGACCACCGTCGGCTCCATCCGGGGCATCCTGGTGGGCTCTGAGGCTCTCTACCGTGACGACATGAGCGCCGAGACCCTCGCTGGCAAGATCTCTGACGTCAAGAACACTGTCAAGAACATCAAGGACAGCAAGGGCCAGTCGTATGGCTCTGTCCCCGTCGGCACCGTTGACTCGTGGAACGTCCTTATCGACGGCAAGAACAAGCCCGCCATCGACGCGTCCGACATGGTCATGGCTAATGCCTTCTCGTACTGGCAGGGCCAGACCATGGACAACGCCTCCTACTCTTTCATGGACGACATCATGCAGGCTCTTCAGGTGATCCAGTCTACCAAGGGCTCCACCAACCTTGACTTCTGGGTGGGTGAGACTGGCTGGCCCACCGGCGGTGGCAACTTTGAGGAGTCCATTCCCTCGGTGGAGAATGCTGCTCAGTTCTGGCAGGAGGCTATCTGCGGTATCCGCGCCTGGGGCATCAACGTCCTTGTGTTTGAGGCCTTCGATGAGACCTGGAAGCCCGAGACTTCTGGCATCCAGGGCGTCGAGAACCACTGGGGTGTGTTCGGTGCCGACAACAAGGCAAAGTATGAGCTGCAGTGCAAGTTCTAGACTAGCTCGGACCACTAGATTAATAAAGCATATATACCCTTGTCTCAATGAGATGTGTTTCTTGTAGGAGTTGCTCTAGGCTGTGTTTGGTGAAGGCGTTGCCCACGGTCAGGTATGAAGCGGGTTCGCACCGACTCGACTTCAGCCTTGATCTACGTCGCTCTGAGCGGCCCAGTTCGGCTGCACGGCTGCCTATGCTCTTATTTGCTACGGTCATGAGCGTCGTTCGCTGAAGACGCTATCACTGTCATGACTACGATACTGATGGCATATAGATACAGCCCTGCTCAGCCAGTGGCCGTGGTAACGGCGCGTGGCGAGAAAGCCGCCCTCTGCTGTGCTCCCAAGGTGATGCCCCTTTCTCCCAAACAGGAAATGTCCAAACATCCTGACAAAAGAACGAGATGTCAGCACGGTTGAGACGGGACATCAGTGCACTGTTCGACAACCCTCCACCTGATGTTGTGCTCACGGAGAACAGTGCAGTGGACCTGTACAACCTCATATTGGACATTCGGGGACCGGAGTCGACGCCTTTCGCTGGCGGCGTGTGGCAGATCAGGCTGAAGTTTCCCCTTGATTATCCAGCCGCGCCACCAAAGGCGTACTTCAATACCAAGATATTCCATCCGAATGTGCAGCCCAGTACCGGCGAAGTGTGTGTGGACACGCTCAAGCGCGACTGGACCAGCGATGTGGACATCAAGCAGGTGCTGCTGACTATCCGGTGCCTCCTGATCCAGCCAAACCCGGAGTCCGCCTTGAACGAGGAGGCAGGGCGGCTGCTGCTGGAAGACGACGCGACGTACGAGCGTCAGGCTCGTCTCATGACGAAGGTTCATGCCTTGCCGGCTAGCGAGGCCACCACGACGACATCAGAACGGACATCCGCAAAGAAGGTGAAGAAGAAGTCGGGGCTGAAAAGGCTATAGACCAAGCAAATATAATGTGCCATCTTTGCAGAGCCTCCTACGGAGCAGGGCACGGCAACCTGTGTATCAGCGTTTTTCACTCATGGCCGGCGCACCGCACACGAGACGTTGTTTTCGACAGGAGATCGAAACCCCTGGTCGTAAGTTGTTCCGCTACAGCCAGTCTGCAAAATTCTGGCTATCGCCGTTCAAGAATAGCAAAATGACAGAACCTTATATTGCCAAGTTTTTCCCGAAATTTCGAGCGATCCCCTTTAGCTCAGTCGGTAGAGCGAGCGGCTTTTAACCGCTAGGCCAAGGGTTCGAGCCCCTTAGGGGGAGGGTTCTTTTTTTTTTGGAAGCATTCTTGGCGATTTTCCATTTTTGTTTTTCTCCACCAGGGGTTCATCTCGGAGAACGCACCCCGCATGGAGGGCCCGCACGACGAAGTGGCGCGTCCTTGGACTATAACGAGGCCATGGTCGCTGGGATGACAGCGAGCCTCGGTACGACAGTCCACCACAATACTAAGCCCGTTCTCACCAACTGTCCATGTCCACGACGTCGCCTTGAACGCCGTTCCTGCGCCTGCAGGGCCAGTGCGCAGACAGCAAAGGCTATTTTAAGCGTATATAGGCCACGATCTCTGGTTCATTATAAAGAGACAGGCACCCTGGAGGGTCCCGCCCTCCAATTGTTCGCCATGAAGCTCCTGACTGTTTTGCTCGCCTTTTGCGTGGCAGCTTGCCAAGCTCTCGCCCCCAACCAGGACGGCTACAACGTATACATGGCTGCCCTCAAAGGGCACACCTCCAACAAAGTCGAAGTCATGGGCTACATTTACGCCGACAACGACATGAACCTGAGAGTCGGCCAGGACCCTGCGTTCTGGGTCCTTGGAAAGACAGGCTATGCGCACCGCTTCGTGAACCCTTTTTACGACAGCGACAAGAAGGTCCGCTGGCTCTACAAGGCGAGCAATGGCCAATTGCGCATCACGCGCGACGGCAGCGACAATGTCGGCCTGTACGGCTGGTGGTACTTCTCTAACGTTGGTGGCCTGTTGCAGCTCAATGGCAATACCAAGTTCTTCTCTTGCTTTGGCAACGGTGACGCCACCGTCTATAGCAGCGATGACTATAGCTTCAAGTGTCCCAATGGCCAGGATGGTTCGCCCATTGAGCTTTACTGCCATGGCGCAATTATCGGCCTCTAAACAACCCACCTTCGTCGTGCCCGTGTGGCCGGCGCTGTTATATCGATCTTTTGAGTGAAATCTATGAATAAACCGAGTCAATCTGCCGATTCTGTTGTCGCAGTGCTGTGGTCGAGCAACGACCCTTATCGCCGAAATACGACACACAGGAACGCCGAGCTCCTTGTTCATTGCCCAGTCGTCACCTGATTGTCGGCTCATGCCCGAGCTGCATCCATACCGCAGAGCAACGTGACCAACAATGAGTGTCTGCAACAGGACGCAGGTCTGTCCGGGGACTACAGATGAGATTAACTGTTAACCAGTCTCGGTTAGACCCGTTATATAAGCTGAACTGCTCCCCGCGGTCCTAGTGAGGATACTTTTTATAGCCAATTTCGAGTGTTCACAAATGAAGCTCTCCAACCTTGCTCTTCCTGCTCTGGTGGCAACCGCTTCGGCTCAATCGTTCCCGCCTAACCAGAGCGGGAACAATGTTTTCATCACTGCTTTCAAGTCTAGCTTCGGTGGCAACCAGGTCGAAGTCGCGGGTTACGTGTATGCTGATAAGGACTTCAACGTGAGACTTGGTGAGAATGCTGCTTTTTGGGTCGTCGGAAACACTGGCTACGTCCACAGATTCGTCAACCGCTTTTGGGATGCTGACAAGACGATCCGCTGGCTGTTCCAGAGCCGCAAAGACGGACAGCTGCGTATCACAGGCGACTCTGGGAACAACCAAGGGCAGTATGGCTGGTGGACCTTGAGCGATGTCGGGAGCCTCTTACAGCTGAACAACGAGGCTACATTCTACGCCTGCCCGGGAGACGGAGATCCTATCGTTTATGGTGGCTCTCCCGACAGCTTCAAATGCCCCAATGGCAAAGAAGCCATGGCCGTGGAGCTGTACTGCAAGTCTGCCGTGATCCCTCTTTGAGGACAGCGTGGGCCAGTTGGAATATAGGCTTAGTCGATCAAGATAAATTATTGCGAGTAGTAAGGCGGATATAGGTCTACTATGGTTCGTGACCGCGTAGAGCGAATATATATAGGTCAATTGTTCGTGAACGCGTAGAGCCTTGCGTGAGCATAGTGCAGAGGCCAAGTAAGTCGGGCAACAGCGGGTCTCGCACTATCCAACCATGCCGGCTGCTGGCACCCGCCGCTCTGCGTCCAAACCGCTGCCACTTCTGAGGCCGGGCAGGTCAATCCATGCATCGCTATCGATCAACTCCCCTGCATGCTGTCCGTGGCACAGGACCAGAAGGGCAAGACCGAACTGTACGTGACATTGAGCGTACGCCGTTAACCTCTCGAATTCGAGTGGCACAGAGTACGACGCCCTGAATGCCTCTGGCTGTGCAAGTTTCGTTGCCCATAGTGAAACTCGACAATTGCCTGCTACGATGTGGTACCTAGCTTCCTCTCAGAGACGGCACCCCGATGCCACGGTCCGCCAGCACCAAACTGGGCCTTCCCTACGCTTCTCAAGTCAGCTCAGACTTTCCAAGCCCGACCAAACTCTCTGGCGTGTTCCATGCATGGAAGGCCGGAATGCATGGCTCAACCGAACAGAAATGGTCCTCGCTCATCACTGAAACGACGGCTGGCACTCGGAACACTCGCCAGGGGCCTCCTTTTAGCTCAGCTTCGCCCGCCCGATACGAGCCCATGCTTCGAGGGACTGTCTTGACCGGCCGGACCGCGCTCTAGCGAACGACCCACAATTGGCTGATTGTCACATGCACTACCCACACAGCGGGACAATCAGGTGCCGATCTGTTTTGCCATGGTGAGTCGAGCATCCGTCTCGAGCAAATCGAGGCCATGCCATGTCTGCGAGGACTAACAGTTGGCAGGGCCCTCTTTTCCGGCTCATAGGCGCCGTTCTTGCGCTCCTGGCCGACGTCTTCTGGTTCTGGAACTCGAAGATATGGGACTCCTTCCGCCGGCAGGACGAAAAAACGCTTTTAGAGGACCGTCTTCAGGAGGCTCCAACATACTCCGAGTGGGAACGACTGGCCTACCTACTGGACTCCGTCATCGGCAACGACCTGTGGAGGCAGACACCCGCCTCCAAGAAGTACGACTATCGTCTCATCACCAGCCGGCTCAAGGGCCTAGTTCAAGCAAGAGAGGATGACGACGTGACAAGCCTGCTGACGGACCTGCGATCTGGCCTGCTGCGGAACCTGGGGTCGCTGGGCAACCGCAATCTGTACAACAGAGCGTACTCTGGCACTAAGCTATTGATCGAGGACTACATTACAGAGGTTATCGCTGGTCTTGAGTACATCGACGCGCGAGACGACTACTTCACATCACCGCAACAACGGCTGGACTTTTTCCATGACACCCGTCAATCATTTGGCCGGACCGCTCTGGTCCTGCAGGGAGGAACGCTTTTCGGACTGTGCCACCTGGGGGTCATAAAGGCACTGTATCTCCAGGGACTTTTGCCCAGAATCATCGTCGGTGCGTCCGTAGGGGCTCTTGTGGGCGCACTCATTTCGTGCGCGAGCGACGATGAGCTTCTGGCTCTCCTCGATGGCGTGGCCGAGGGACTAGGGTCGATTCCACTGGACGAGGGCGAATCGCATACAGACATTCATTTCTCCAGCATCTTCGAGCGGGTGGTAACATCTGCAGTGCCACTGGAGATAGTCGTGTTTGAAAAGTACGTCAGAGACCAGATCGGGACTATGACGTTCGAGGACGCGTACATGAAGACCGACCGTGTGCTCAACATCACTATCTCACCGAACGATCCAAGCATGCCTACTCTGTGCAACTACCTCACTACGCCACATGTTTTAATCTTCTCGGCGGCGTCAGCCAGCATAGGCACAGGTGTACTCCATTCTTCGATAGAGCTGCTCTGCAAGGACGAAAATGGCAGAATTCGGCCGTACCAGTCCGACTCAAAACTTAAGCCGTCGCGGCTAAGGTTCGAGTCGGCGACTTCAGGAAGAAACATCGCGCAGCGCGAAGCACTGTACACGAAAGTGACTGAGCTCTTCAACGTTAACCATTTCATAGTCTCGCTGTGCCGGCCGTATCTAGCACCACTACTGGCAGTGGAAGGTCGCCACCGCGGATTCCACGGATGGCGCGTGCGTTTACTGCGGCTGTTCAACCTCGAGGTCCAACACCGGCTCGCTCAGTTAAGTTCGCTGGGCTTACTGCCTGGGTTGGTGACCCGTGTTTTCGTGGATGAACGGATACCGGGTATTGGATCCGAAATCACGATCGTACCTGAGCTGCCTTCACTGCTTAGGGATCTAGGACGTGTTTTCGATACCCACAACATCCGCATGAAAGTGGAGTACTGGATATCAATTGGCGAACGCTCGGTGTGGCCGCATTTGTCGATAGTTTGGGCAAGGTGCGCGATTGAGGTTGTCCTGGATGACCTCTATAACTCTTCGCGAAGGAAAAAGCTCAGGCTGATGTAGTAATGTTTTGTATTACCTAAAGAAGAAAGCAACCGACTCGCCGCTCACATTGTACAGATATTCATTCTCGGTCACAGCGCAGACACTTCGTCGAGGCCCCCGCGCCACGCGCAGGACGCCTGTGACGTCGTCTGCTCGGCCCGTCTCAAGCGGGCGGAGGGAAAGCACCACACTGGCTCGGTGCATGAGCTGCGACAGCAGCCAGTGGGAGTCGCTATCTTTCATGAGCGCGGGGTCCGCCTGGAGGAAGAGGTAGATAGAGCTTGACAGGCGCTGTACGTCCGAAACCCACTGGCAAACAGCTTCGACCTTGTGACGCTCCATGGCCACAGCGAGGTCGAGAGCCTCTACGAGCAGAACTGTGTCTGGCCGCTTCTTGAGCTCGACCAGGCACCGGCCCAGCGGATCCGCATCGCTGAGCCCAGATATAAGGGTCACTTTGGCGGACTTGAGGGCTCGAGCAAAGGCGTGGTGGTCGTGCCAATATGAGAGAATGACGACATTAGGGCCAGTTCGGGCGGCCTCTGAGGCGATTCGTTGGATCAGCCAGTTCGGCGCGACGCTGGCTGTCGAGGTGACCACTCCGAGCACCGTCTGCTTCTGGCCGCGGGGTACAAGGCCTCCGTCTTCAAAGACGGTCAGCTCTTGGGTTTGCATGGCCTTCGCTTACATGAGCATTACATGAGCTGAAATTTCGAGGTTCCCGAAAAAAAAAAAGAGACCGTCTTCTGTAACCACACCGGACACAATGACGAAGACACTGCCCCAACTGCCGGCCGAATGGGCCGCGCCCGAGGCATTCGCGGCGTTCGCAAAGATCACGGAGCCCGTGAAGCGGCGGATCGAGCCCGTTGGCCCTCACTTCCTGGCCCACGCACGCCGGACCCTCCGCGGACGGACCTGGTCTGAGGACGAGAAAATCCAGGCCGCTCAGGACGTGCGAGCCATTGAAAGCGATGCTGACTCGGAGGAGAGCGAAGCCGAGACGGAAGAGATGCTGACTCGCGACCCCAAGGACTGGAAAGAGCAGGATCACTACGCAGTGCTGGGCCTCTCCAAGCATCGGTTCACCGCCACGGATGACCAGATTCGCAAGGCCCATCGGAAGAAGGTGCTCAAGCACCACCCGGATAAGAAGGCGGGCGCCAAGGGTGGCGTGGCCGACGAGGACGCGTTCTTCAAGTGCATCCAAAAGGCCTTCGAGGTGCTGATGGACCCTGTCAAACGACGCCAGTTCGATTCCGTGGACGAGAACCAGATGGTCCCGCCACCCAGCAAGGCCAAGCTTGGCAAGAACCCTTCTGCGACTGACTTTATCGCTGCGTGGGGCCCTGTGTTCGAGGCTGAGGCGCGATTCTCGAAGAAGCAACCAGTGCCGCTGCTGGGCGACGAGAACAGCACCCGTGAGGAGATTGAGGGCTTCTACTCGTTCTGGTACGACTTTGACTCGTGGCGCTCGTTTGAATACCTCGACGAGGATGTGCCCGACGACACTTCGAACCGTGACAACAAGCGGTACATTGAGAAGAAGAACAAGAGCGCACGTGCGAAGCACAAGAAGGAGGACAACGCCCGGTTGAACAAGCTGGTTGACCAGGCGCTGGCACAGGACCCCCGGCTGCGCCTCATCAAGGAGCGCGAGAAGAAGGCGAAGGAACAGGCCAAGTGGGAGCGCGAGGCGGGTGCCCGTGAGGCCGCGGCCAAGGCCAAGAAGGAACAAGAGGAGGCCGAGGCCAAGCGCAAGGCAGACGAGGCGGCTGCTAAGGATGCGAAGGAGGCTGCGAAGAAGTCGAAGGAGGCCGCAAAGAACGCAAAGAAGAAGAACAAGCGTGCGATCCGCGCCGCCGCCAAGGACTGCAACTACTTCGCCGAGGGCGGCGAGGCTTCGGCGTCCCAGATCGACGCTGTTTTGAGTGACGTTGATGCCCTGATTGAAAAGCTCGACGATGTCAAGCTCCAGGACGTTGCGTCCAAGGTTAACGGCAAGTCGGATGCCTCTGAGGTCAGGCCTGTCTTTGAGGCCGCCATCGCCGAGGTTGGCGTTTCTCCGAAGTTCTTTAAGGCTTAGTAGAGTAATAGATCAGGACCTGTTACATGCTGGACGCCGTCCCCGAACAGCGTCTACGAACCCCATACTCAGCGTCTACGTAACCACACTCCGTGGCTTAGGCAGCGTCTCCAAGCTCCATGCTGAGACCGTAGATCATGGTCTGTACTGGCGGACGTCTGCGGCCTATGACGTTCTGTAAAACGCCGTGGACTGTGGGTTTGGAGGTGATGATCTGACCCCGTCAGGGGCCATATACGTCTGTACATGTCAAGGCGCCCACTTATTGTTTGAAAACTGAGGACGTCGACTTGAAGCAGGGGGGTTTTGCAAGCAAATGCCACCGCGGGGAAACTCGACTGACGCCGAGGGGCGGCCGTACCACTACATTGTGGTGATCGACGCCGGCTCGACGAGGAGCCGCGTGCACATCTACTCGTGGGTCTCTCCAAACGAGACCGAGTCCGGCAGCCTGCCTGTGGTCTTCAAACAGCATAAATGGTTCAAGGCCGAGGAGCCTGGCCTGTCGTCGCTGGCTGCTGCAAAGGACCTGGACCACGAGATCAAGTCTCACCTCAAGCATCTGCTGAAATACGCAAAGAAGGCCATCCCCAAGGACCAGCGCAAGAGAACACCCGTGTTTCTCCACGCGACTGCAGGGGTGCGGTTGCTCGAGGAGAAGGAGCAGAAACGCCTTATGGATGCTGCCTGCGCCTACATCAAGGAGAAGGACTACTTTCTGCTGCCCGACTGCGCGAGCCATGTGGCGGTGATATCAGGGGAGACAGAGGGCCTGTTTGGGTGGCTTGCCCTGAACTCGCTGCTCGAAGGCATCCAGAACCCTGAGACCGACGCTGATACGCGCAATACGTTCGGCTTGCTGGAGATGGGTGGGGCCTCGAGCCAAGTTGTATTTCGTCCAAACTCGACAGAGTCCGAGGGGCACGAGGCGGAGCTGTTTGAAGTGGCCCTCGGGGCTGCTCGAGACCCATATCGGGTGTACTCGTCGACGTTTCTCGGTCTCGGAGCGCGAAAGGCGCGCGAACGGTATGAGAAGAAGCTGCTGGCAGCTCATGAGAAAGCGGACGAGATTGCATCACCGTGCGACCCGCGAGGGTTGGTGACGGACGTAGGCAACTCCAAACTGCTGGGTAGCGGGGACTACGATGCTTGCCAGACAACACTCGCGCCGCTGCTGGCAGAGGGCTGCGAGTTCGGCGGAAGCGGCTGCCTCATGACGAAGGAACGCCCGGCGTTTGACTTTGACCTCAACAAGTTCGTGGCGGTGAGCGAGTTCTGGGATGCGGCCCATCCCGTGTTCTCCATGGGTGGCACCTACAACTATGTCCAGTATGCGAACAAAGTGCGCGAGTTCACCGAGAGCGACTGGGACGCTGTGCGAAAGTCTGATTACGACGGCATCGGGAAGAAGGAGCTCGAGGGCCACGGGTTCCGCGCCAACTGGGTTCTGTCGATGCTGAACGAAGGGCTGGGGTTCCCGCAGCTCAACAGCTCGCGCGAGGCCCACAACGAGACGGACTTTTCGGCGGACGACGCGCTGCGGTCGGCTGAGGAGGTCAACGGCGTCGAGTTCACATGGGCTCTGGGGCGCGCTCTGCTCTACGCCGCTGCAGCCGAGTCTGAGAAAGGCCCAGTGGGTATCAGGGCGGTGGGAGGCGAGGCGTACGAGGGCTACAAGGGGTATGCGTACGGTCTCGAGGCGACGGGTGTCAAGCGGCCAGAGTACACGCCCGGGGCAGACAGCGACGAGGATGACGACGACGACGACTTTGACAGTCTGCTGGACAAAAAGAGCCACCGTCTGGTGGGATCGCTCATGTTTCTGGTTATTCTCCTGATTGCCGTGTGGCTGCTGCTTGGCCGCGCGAGACGGGCGCAGATATGGCAGAGCGTGCGCCGGCGGGCCAAGGATGTTCGAAACATCCGGTACCGGCCGGTGCAGGTGGGGCCCGACGACTTTGAGCTTCAGGACGTTGACGACTACGTCGTGGACAGCGACGAGGAGGCGGGCAAAGGCCGAGGCGAGGTGTAGGCGGGGGTCGGCGAGAACGGACGTGGCACGACCGATGGCGACGCAACGACCGATGGCAACGCAACGACCGGGAACGACCTACAGCGCGGACGACCCACGACCGAACGGACCGCCGACGACGCAAAACAAAAGCACAGCGCGTGTAGCAGCCTAAAACAATGTGTGTATATAAACGACACTAATGGCCCGTTTCAGACGCGTGTCACGTGCGCGACGCACTCGCCGGGTAAACAGCCGTGCATGTGGACAGCACATAGCGACCGCCGCGTATGAAATTGGCCGAGCGTGTTGCGACGAACACAAACAGTCTTCAACCATGAGCATGAGAGGAGGGAACAGGTTCCAGAGCATGCCGATGGCAGTGCCACGGCAGGCTGGGTTCAGCGCCCCGGACATGAACCGCACCGACTCTCAGGAGCCGTCGCCCCTCGAAAAGGCCCGCCACTACGTCAAGGTCGCCGACGACTTTGTCGACATCTACTCGCGTCCCATCAAGCCCTATCTCCCGGCCGTGGGCCGCTTCCTCATCGTGGCGACCTTCCTCGAGGACGCGTTCCGCATCATCGGCCAGTGGACCGACCAGGTCTACTACATCTGGAACTACCGTGGCCTCAACTACTACGTCACGGTCCTCTTCCTGCTCATCAACGTCTGCGCCATGCTTGCTGGCAGTGTCATGGTGATTGGCCGCAAGCAGATCCTCTACGGCGCCTGCGCCCTCGTCGGCGTCGTCGTGTCGCAGGCCATCGTCTACGGCCTGCTGTTCGACATGGCCTTCTTCCTCCGGAACGTGTCAGTCATTGGCGGCCTCCTGATGGTCTACGCCGACTCGGTCGTGCGCGACAGGCGCGCAGTGCCCGGCCTGCCCAACGTGGAGGACCACGACATCCGCCAGTACTTTCAGCTCGCCGGCCGCATCATGCTGGTGCTGCAATTTCTGGGCTTCATGCTCAACGCGCCCAGCTGGACTGTCATGCGCTGGATTGTGAGCCTCATTGGCATGACGTCGTGCGCCATGGTCGCCGTCGGGTTCCGGACCCGCATGTCGGCCTGCGTGCTGGTGGTGGTGCTGACCCTCTTCAACATTGCGACCAACCACTACTGGCAGTTTGCGTCCAACCACCCGCAGCGCGACTTCCTCAAGTACGAATTCTTCCAGACCCTCTCCATTGTGGGCGGTCTGATTCTCGTCGTCAACGCAGGCGCCGGCAAGCTCTCGATCGACGAGAAGAAGAAGATATACTGACTGTAAAGTATTTATTGCCTCCGTCTCTGTTTTGTGTGCGGGACTGGTTGCCACGGGCAACCGGGCCCACCCGCCAGCGGGCCGCTGCATAAGCGAGCTGTCAGCCAAGAAAGCCAAGCCCGAGCGTCACCAGCAGCAGTAGCCGCCGTCCACTAGCAGGTCCGCGCCAGTCATGTAGGACGAGGCGCGGGACGCCATGAACACAGCCGGACCCACAAACTCGGTGGGGTCAGCCATGCGGCCCAGAGGCACCCTGCTCTCCCACGCGTTCTTGAGAGCGTCGTCGCGCGCCAGAATAGCCCGTGTCAGCGGCGTGAGGATGTAGCCTGGACTCAGAGAGTTTACACGGATCCCCATGGGCGCCCACTCGCACGCCAACGTGGACGCAAGGTGCTTGACGCCGGCCTTGCTAGCGTTGTACGCTGACTGGAACTGCGGGTGGTTGACAATGTGCGCCGACATGGATGCCACGAGCACAATGCTGCCTGGCTTCTTGTCCGCCGCCAGCAGCTTTGCAAACTCACGTGCCATGAAGATTGACCCGTTCAGGTTGACGTCTATGATCTTCTTGATGTTGTCTGCGGGGTACTCGAGCGCAGACTTGTTCTCGCAGTAGCCGGCCGCGTGGATGAGGGTGTCCACGGTGCCGTACTTTTTATGGATGCTGGCCAAGGTGTCGGCCACATTGTCGCAATTGCTGACGTCGCACGTCCAGGTGGAGAGGCTCGGCGCCTTCTTGGTTTCAGCGACTTCGCCTTCCCTCAGGCCCGCCTCGGCCACGACCGCCTCGGTGATGTCGGATTTGAACTTCGAGCTGGCTGTAGCGGCGCTGGCTGCCTTGTCAGGCGGAGCCTCGTTGAGCACAACGTTCTGGTCGGCCGCCGGCGTGCCCAACGAGCCCAATATGTCGGTCCGGACAGTGTCTAGCGTGGCCTTGTTGAGGTCCACGAGGCCGACACGGGCGCCGAGCTCGAGGAAGCTTTTGGCCAGCACGGCCCCGAGGCCGCCGCCGCCGCCTGTGATCACCACTACCTGGCCTGCTACTGAGAATAGCGAGGACATTGCGGTGTGAAGTGTCCTTGCAAGCAGGTTTTTCCGATATGTGAACGGCGACACTGAAGCCTGCACCCTCGATGCACGGAAGCGTGGGGTAAAAACAGCGTTGGCACTTGGGGGTCATGATTAGCGTGCTGATCAGGCAGGAATTCGCATGCTTCGTTGGCCGTTTAGCGGGATTTTGCGCACTCTGGCTGTCTCAGACGCGTTGATCAATCGAAATGTGTGGGGTAAAGAGATCTCAGAGGGGTAAGAGGAGCCCAAGGCGACGTCCCCAGCACAAAAAATTAGCGACAGTCTCGCAATAGGTCCCCGCCCCACCGTCTCGACGCCATTTTGTCCGCTGGCCTGTGCCTGAACTGTGGCTGTCTCAGACGTGTTGATCAGATCGAAATGTGTGGGGTAGAGAGAATCGATGGGGGATAAGAGGAGTGCACGGACCGCCGCGAGACAAATGAATAGCGGTCGTCTCGCACCAGGTTGCCGCTACACCGCCTCGACGCCTTTGCGTCCGCTGGCCTATGTGCCTCGGGCCCTTACATGAGCGCTTACATAACCACGCGATGCCGCATCCTCCCAAGGGCAAACACACCATCAGACGTTGCTGTCTTTATGTCGCGAGGTATCCTGAGGAACGCGCCGCCTCCGGGCAGCTACGAGCAGCAGGACGGCTCGCCCGAGCTGGACCGCGATGCCGTGCTCGCAAACACCCGTGCAAACGCTGGCCTTCACACCGTCGGCTCGCAGATCGAGGAGGAGTCGCGGCGGCGGCGTGCCAGCCAGGGCTCCGAGGGCTCGTCCCTCAACGGCAGCCGTCGCAACAGCGGCGCACATGCCGGCGAGGGCCGCAACCTCCAGTGGGACGAGGCAAATCTGTACCTGACCGAGCAGGAGAAGTTCTCGACCATGAAGATCACCGAGCCCAAGACGCCGTTTGCCGGCACAGTCGGCGACTCGGAATACTACCGGGACGACGATAGCGTCATTTCCGACAGCTTCTCGCTGGGCGAGGCTGCGGCGCCGGGCGCCAGCGACACCACCCTTCAGGAAGACAGGATAGAGGTGGTCCCGCAGCCCGAGGAGGAGAAGAACGCCAGCGACGAGGACGACGGCGAGGAGCTGTCGCCAGAGGAGAAGCACAGGCGCTTTGAGGAGAAGCGGCGGCAGCATTATCGCATGAAGGGCGAGGCCCTCCGGAAGCCTTTGAAGGTCGACGAGCTTGACGAGCTAGAGGAGGAACGGGGTACCAAATAGCTTAGCTACATACACAATATATACAACCGGAAAGGAAACCGACCTAATTCCAGAACCAACCAGACTTTGGCTTGCCCTCCGTCACCGACTCGTTGAGGGAGGTGGTGCCGTCCTCATACCACTTACGGACCACCTTCTTGGTGACAAGGGTGCCGTCGTCACGGGTCGTAGTCTCAGACGTGACGGTCGACGACGTGACGCGCTTGCCATGCTTCTCGGCGTCTTCCTCCGAGATGTGCTTTGCGCCGCGAGCGTTACTCTCAGGCGGGGAGCCATAGGTGGTGGAGCTCAGAGCGCTGGCGAGGCTCTCGCCCTCCGTGATGGCCCGGTCCTTGACTGCATCCCACTTATCACGGAGCTTCTGCTCCCAGGTCTTGCGCTGCTCGTCCAGGTGGCGCAGGCCGTCCTCGCGGCGGGCCAGCTCGGCTTTGCGCATCGCGCTGCGAAAGTCGAGGAAGTCGTTGTAGTTCAAGAACCACTGCTTGTCCTTTGAGTCTGGCTTGTGGTTGAACAGACAGCGCCACACACCGTCGCGGTTCCAGGCCGTCGTGCCGCCCGCGGCCTTGCACTGGTCATACTGCCTGACGGACGGCACGGGGTACGCCCAGAGGCGCTTTGCCCGGGCCTCGTCGCTGCCGTCGTCGTGGCCCTGGTCGATGTCGTCAGGGAACTTGGGGGGAATCGTCACGGACAAGCCGGGGATGGAGGACTGGAGGAAGTCTTCGAGGTTCTCGTTCATCCAGCCTCTGGACGAATTGAACACCGAGTTGAAGCCATTGAGCAGCGTGTCGATGTGCTTGTCGATGGTGCGGAACGGGTCGTCCTCGTTCCAGGCCGCCTCCCTCTTTCTGTCTCTGCTGTCGTCGTTTGCCATGTTTTGTCCGCGGTCCTTGTCTGTCGCCACCGTTGTGGAGATGCGCAGAAGGTTGTGGGCCTATTGTAGGTTGTGGGCCCCAGGGCATCTCCGGTCGTGGGCCCGGGGCGTCAGCAGGTCGTGGGCCCTGCGGGGAACTCTCAGGTCGTGAGCCTACGCAGCAACTCCCAGGTCGTGAGCCCGACCTGCATGGACCCAAGGTCATGGGCCCCTAGGTCATAACCCCCCCGGTCATGAGCCCACGCCCCTTTGGTGGCGGTGGCAAAGACGGTCAGTGTATAGTACATTGGCAGTCGTAGCTCATTATGAACAGCGTCTATCGGCCGTCGCGGGGGTGGGGGGCAGGCTCGCGTGGAGGATGGCTCCGACGGCCGCTCAAAACTCGTCGGTCTCGGTGAAGAACATGCCGAACGTGATGATAGTGAGATAGACCAGCGCACCGCCCGTCAGCGACATGACCATGGCTCCCTTGCTGATGATGAGGTTGTGGGCCAGCACCACGGGCAGCCCGAGGCCCGACACGACAAAGAAGCCCGTCATGAAGCGGCCAAAGTCCACCACAGTCCTGCGTCAGTAACGTTGCGCCAATTGCACGCGACGGCCGCCGCAACATACCCCGAGGCCTCGCTCATAAAGTCGTCCTGGTTGGCCCAGCGCCCGCACACTGCGTTCGGAATTGGTGCGAGCAGGAAGAAGAGCACGACCGTGAGCGGCACCCAATTGGCGAAGAGCGCGCACGACAGGATGATGAGCAGGATGCCAGCCGCCAGCACCGTGCTCAGCACTATGATTTTCGACAGAGGGCTCACGGTTGGCATGCTGTGTGGTGGTGGTTTGCTCGACAGTGGCGATGCCAATGTAAACCCGCCGGGGTGTTTTTTTGGCTTCACTGAGAGGCAAAAACACCGACGACGAGGCCACGATGGTGAGTAGCGAAGGGAAGGGGCCAATTGGCACTCCAGACAGACCGCTAACGGCAGTTCCGCAATAGCTACGACAACGACAGCGTGACCTACTCGCCGACAGGCCGCCTGTTCCAGGTGGAGTACGCCCTCGAGGCCATCAAGCAGGGCTCGGCCACCGTCGGGCTCGTTTCCAAGACGGACGCGGTGCTAGTGGCCCTCAAGCGCAACGCCGAGGAGCTCGGCTCGTACCAGAAGAAGATCATTAAGGTCGACAGCCACATGGGTGTCGCTCTCGCAGGCCTGGCCCCGGACGCCCGCGTCCTGTCCAACTACCTGCGATCGCAGGCAATGAGCTCCAAGCTCGTCTACAACAGGCCGCTCCCCGTGTCGCGTGCCGTCTACTCGATAGCGGACAAGGCACAGGCCAACACGCAACAGTACGGCCACCGTCCCTACGGTGTCGGCCTGCTGGTCATGGGCTACGACGAAACTGGACCCCATCTGTACGAGTTCCTCCCCAGCGGCTCGGCCCTCGAGTACTTTGGCACTGCCATCGGCGCCCGCTCGCAGGCAGCGCGTACCTACCTGGAGCGCAAGTTCCAAGAGTTCCCAGACTCTAGCCTGGAGCAGCTCATTGTCCACGGCCTCAACGCGCTCCGCGAAACCCTTGCTCAGGACAAGGAGCTCACGTCAAAGAACACCTCGATTGCAGTGGTCGGTAAAGACACTGCTTTCAAGCTCATAGACGACGACGACGTTGCTCCGTGGCTTGCAAAGCTGGAGTCGGTCACGCGGCACTCCACACGAACTCAGGCCGATCAGCAAGACGCATCGCAGCCGGCCCAGCAGGACCAGGAGCAGCAGCCGCTCGGTGGCGGCTCGGACGCACCAGCCGCCGGCGACAGCATGGAAACCGACGAGTAGGCACCCGTGCCGCAATGTAGATGAAAATAGACCTGCCACAATCATCTGCATTTGTTCGATGGTATTTCTTTCTCCGCGCCATGGTAGACAACATAAAGACGACCCTAAGCGAGCGGAAAGTTACCACTACAGACGACACAAACTGCACAATCATCTGACTATATTACAGAGATGAGTTCTATTTACAAACTGCCCAGGTCGCTTACTCTTTCTTGTCCTCGGGCTTGCTGGACGAATCAGAGCTGGAGGACGAGTTGTCCTGCTCCTGTCTGCTCTTGTAGACCTGCTCGAAAAGCTTGAGCGAGGCGTTCTGGACCTCGTCGGTCTTGACCCGGAGGTCCTCCTTCGAAACGTCCTCACCAGACTGCGAGCGGGCAACGAGCTCACGGAGCTCGCCGATCTTCTCGCGGATCTTCTCAGCCTCGGCCTTGTCGACCTGGCTCTCAAACTCCTTCAGAGCGGACTCGGTGTCGTTGCACACGCTGTCAGCCTTGTTGGCAGCCTCAACGGACTCCTTACGGGCCTGATCCTGCTCCTTGTACTTCTCTGCGTCCGAAACCATCTTCTCGATCTCCGAGTCCGACAGACCAGACGAGCCAGCGACAGTGATAGACGAGTCCTTGTTGGTCGCCTTATCACGAGCAGACACGTTGATGATACCGTCGGCGTCAATGTCGAAAGTCACCTCGATCTGAGGCACACCCTTGGGAGCCGGGGGGATACCAGAGAGAGTGAAGTTGCCGATCAGCTTGTTGTCACGGACCAGCTCACGCTCACCCTGGAACACACGGATCTCGACGGAGGTCTGGCCCTGAGCGGCAGTAGAGAAGATCTGCGACTTCTTGGTCGGGATGGTGGTGTTGCGGTTGATCAGACGAGTGAACACACCGCCCAGAGTCTCGATACCGAGAGACAGCGGGGTAACGTCGAGCAGCAGAACGTCGCGAACGTCACCAGCGAGGACACCACCCTGGATGGCAGCACCAATGGCGACAGCCTCATCGGGGTTGACCGACTTGTTGGGGTCCTTGCCGAAGAGACCCTTGACGGTCTCGACAACCTTGGGCATACGGGTCATACCGCCAACCAGGATGACCTCATCGATGTCAGAGGTCTTGAGGGAGGCATCCTTGAGCGCCTTCTTGACGGGGTCGACGGTGCGCTTGATGAGAGGCTCAACGAGGGCCTCGAACTGCGAGCGCGAGATCTTGGTGTTGATGTGCTTCGGGCCAGAGGCGTCCGCAGTGATGAACGGAAGGTTGATCTCCGTGTTCTTGGTGGACGACAGCTCAGTCTTGGCCTTCTCAGCAGCCTCGCGGATACGCTGGATGGCCATGCGGTCGTTCTCCAGGTCGATGCCAGTGTCCTTCTTGAACTGCTCGACGAGGTGTCTCACAAGGACGATGTCGAAGTCCTCACCACCAAGGTGGGTGTCACCGTTGGTAGACTTGACCTCGAACACACCCTTCTGGATCTCGAGAATGGAGATATCGAAGGTACCACCACCGAGATCGAAGACGGCGACGACCTTGTCCTCGGTCTTCTCCAGACCGTAGGCGAGCGCGGCAGCAGTAGGCTCGTTGACGACACGGAGGACGTTGAGGCCGACAATCTGGCCGGCGTCCTTGGTGGCCTGACGCTGCGAGTCGTTGAAGTAGGCAGGGACGGTGACGACAGCGTTCTTAATAGGCTTGGAGAGGTAGCTCTCGGCGGTCTCCTTCATCTTGTTGAGGACAAAGCCACCGATCTGAGCGGGCGAGTACTTCTCGCCACGGGCCTCGAGCCACGCGTCGCCGTTGTTGTGCTTGACGATCTTAAAGGGCACCTGCTTGATGTCCTTCTGGACCTCGGGGTCCTCGAACCGGCGGCCAATGAGGCGCTTGGTGGCAAAGAGGGTGTTCTCGGGGTTGACGACGGCCTGGCGCTTGGCAGGGACGCCGACGAGACGCTCGCCGTCCTTGGTGAACGCCACGACGGACGGGGTGGTCCGGGCGCCCTCGGCGTTCTCGATGACCTTGGGGGTCTTGCCCTCCATGATGGCGACGGCCGAGTTGGTGGTGCCGAGGTCAATGCCGATGACGGCGCCCTGGACCTTGGACTCGCCGTTGCTCTGGAACCGGGCGAGCGCGGGCAGACGGCTCGCGGTCGGCAGCACCCGTCTGGGAGTCTGGGTTAGCGGCGTGGCGGTCGCAGGAGGCGGCTGGCCGGTCTGGGACTCACGGTTCTGATGGCACTCCGGGCGATTCTGGAAGCCAACATGATGGTTGTCGTTGCAGGTAGTCTGGTGGCTGGAGGTTGCGAGGGTTCGACGGAGGAGTTATATGTCCGATGCTGCGAACAATTTTTCACTGCTCGGGGGAGGGCCCGGGCCGGGTAGCGGCTGGCGGTGGAAGACGCTAGAAAAAGAGGGGCGTCCTGTTTGGGCGACCCTAGCCCTGGGCCTTTTTCCGGGGGCAAATGGCTGCCCGTCTTGGAAGCCCTAGCCCTGGACCACCTCTGGGGCAAACACCTGCCCCTCTCGGACGGCACCCTAACCCTGGAGCTGTTATTTTGGCCGACTACCATTATGTCAGCCACTTGCGGCACCACACGTAATATTCCGTCTGATCCAACAAATATTTCACCGGACCTTAGTCAGCACCACACCACCGCCACCACCACCACCACACCATGGCGTCCGAGTTCCGGGAGCTGCCGGTCGTAGACGTCGCAGCGGCCCGCGACGCGGACGGCTCCGCCCGGACGCGCGAGCTGGCCAAGCTGCGCGCCGCCATGCTCGAGGTAGGCTTCTTCTACGTGCGCAACCACGGCGTGCCGGACCAGCTGATCCGCGACGTAGTTCGCCTGGCACGCGGCTTTTTTGCCCTGCCCGCCACCGAGAAGCAGCGCATCGACATGGTCCACTCGCCCCACTTCCTCGGCTACAGCCGCGTCGCCAGCGAGCAGACGGCCGGGCGCCCGGACTTCCGGGAGCAGATCGACCTGGCAACAGAGTTGCCACCGCCCTCGGCGCACGAGCCCGTGTACCGCAACCTGCGGGGCCCCAACCAATGGCCGCGAGAGGACAGCTGTCCCGGGTTCCGCGAGGCGTACACGCGCTACATTGACGCCATGTCCGCCCTGGCGGTGGACTTCACGAGGCTCGTGGCCGAGGCCCTGGGGCTGGCCCCGGATTCGTTCATGCGCCTCCTAGACCGCGACCAGCAGCACAAGCTAAAAATCGTTCGGTACCCGGACCAGGCCGAGGTTGCCACCCTCGGACCAGAAGGTGATCATGACGCCCTCAGCCTGGGCGTGGGCCCGCACAAGGACAGCGAGCTCATGTCCTTCCTGCTGCAAGCGTCGGACCACCGCGGCCTTCAGGTGCAAAACTGCGCCGGTGAGTGGGTCGATGCTCCTCCACGGCCTGGCACATTCGTAGTCAACATGGGCCAGGCGCTCGAGGCGCTCACGTCCGGCGTCTGTGTTGCGACTACCCACAGAGTGCGATCTCCAGCACGCGGTGAGGGCTCGCGGCTCTCCATTCCTTTCTTTCTCGGCATTTCTTACGATGCCGACTATACCGCGTTCAAACTGCCCCAAAGCCTGCTCGACCAGAAAAAGGCCGGAACGCAGGAACGCGAAGGTGCGGGGCAGTTTCGCCACGACATGTTCGACCGCATCGGCGAGGCGACTCTCCGTAATCGTGTGAAATCCCATTCCGAAGTCTCCGCCAAATGGTATCCGGCACTCCACCGCGAGGTGTTTGGTCTCAGAACGTTGGGCTCGTCACGGCTCGAGAAGCTTTACAACGACATCGACCGTGTAGCACAGTACCACAGCGCGACGAGCTCCTTTGGGATCCGGCTCAACGAGCTGGACCGCAGAGTGCACCAGTTGTCTGGACGACGGGTCACCATCGAGGACATCCAACGGATGCTCACGGTGGCGCCAGACATATTTGCGATTGATGCTTCAGGCGATGCCCCGGACTCGTGGCGACTTTCGCTTGGATGCGCGCGGGACCGGCCCTACTACTTTGCCGTTCGCTACAACGCTTTCACAGAGCTATCGGGTAAAGAGGATATTCCGCTCTACCCGCTGAACAAGGTAATCGAAAACTGGAGCGCCACAGCTCCACGTGGCTCCCCCACAAAGAGACCTTCAACGGCGCGATCCGAGCAAATTCGGAAGATATTGAAAAAGGAGCAGCAGCCCGCTACAGGGCCCAAAGAAGGATCGTTGAGGGATCGTATCAGAGCTAAGGAGGCAGCTGCGAAGCAACAGGAGCTTGAGAATGGGTCTTCTCAGAACACACACATCACGGAGGGTCGTCTACTGGACGTTGCCGCTGTCCTTCTCACACTGCAACAAACATCCCCGGCGACCACAAAGTCGGTTTCACTAGAACAGGCAACATCAAAAATAGTCGACAGTGTACGCGTTCGTCTATCGCGCACAGAGGCCGAAGAGGCTCTACGATTGGTGGCCGAGCGTGCACCAGGGTTCTGTTCCCTTGTCACAGCTGGCGGACTTACCGCCATCAACCTGCGTCGCGGCTATTCTCGAACGAGTTTGGCAGACGCTCTGAAGAACTAGAATGTTACGACTGGGACATGATTCATAGATTAAATGTACAATACGGTTTCTTTACGGGCAATTCAATATGACGAACTTGCCAGCATTGAAATCAAACTTCTCGAAAGTACGACACAATATTGATGCTTCTTTGAGTCCGTTCAATGCTTGCCAAACTGAAACATCTGGGGGGAGGCTTGTCAGACTGGTTTCAGAGACGTATGTTACGGAACTGCGCCATGCCACGACGTAGTAAGGCGTATCGCCGTGGTCCTCATCGCGGCTACCCATGTCTCGTGCCTCCATCCCAATGGATGTGCCCAATGCCTCACTTGCTTCGCTGCCCAGGCTTCGCCACCAGTTACTGATCCAGCTAGGGGTTCGCGCTAAAATGGCAGCGGGCCATTGATGACGCTCATAGAAGACGATATCTCCGATGTCGTAGGCAAATGCTGTTGCATCACTGACCAGATCTCGACAGCCCTTTTGAGGATCAACCCACTGGGTCAACTGGTCAAGATACTCCTTGTTACTCGGACTCACATGCCATCTATCCGGGCCCAGCTGCGAGATGTACCGAAACAAGGGGAGCACCGCGAGCGGTGGCGCAGTATCAAAGAGCGCTACGCCACTCACCTTGACAAAATCATCGCCGTAGTCAAACGCAATTACGTCCTTGATGTACGCTTTCGCGCTGCCGACAAGCGCCAATTCGAGTATCCGGCGACCATGTGCAAGGCAGCTGCGCGCAATACCCTCACCCATCACTGATGGAGAATGCTTGACCCATCTGTAGTCATGACCGCACTCCTGAGCAAGTGCAGCGAGGAAGCGTCCAACCGGCCGGGTGCTCAGGTCAATGCCGCCAGACGCACAAATTTTTCGACGAATGTGATCTCCAAAGTCGTCGTAAATAGTGGTTGGCCGCAGGTCTAGCAGCCTATCCACGTAGCGCTGCATCTGGACCACTTGGTTGTGTGTGTAAATAGCACCGCCACTGGACGCGGCAACGTAAAAACACGGCCGTAATGCGCGCTGCCGTGGTGTTGGCGCTGTGGAGTTGGTGTACAAACGTCCGCCTGTCTCCTTGTCTACGGTGACCAAACTTTGAGGGTCTGTGCTGAAGTCATCTGGAAATATCAGTTTTATCCTCTTGCCGTTCTCCTTTCTGGCAATCATGTATGTCCGTCCAGCCACGTCGATGTCAAATCTTGGATCATTGACGACGCGAATATACGAGTAGAATGGCGGGTGTACTACCTCCGTGCAACGCAAGTTCAACTGCTTGCCGTAAGCCACGAATAATGTTGCCGCTACTTCGTGTGGGTCTGGGTATTCCCAAACGTTCTCGCCCGTCGGGCAGGATCTGTAGAGCGGCGCCAGAAGCTGGTACTTGTCATGATGAATGCCACGACGAGTGGTTGCTGAGCCTCTTTGTCGCATAAGATGACGGCTCAGCATAGCCATGGTGAGAGTAAACGCCACTCGCTCGGGAGGATTCTCAATAGGACCAGAAGGAGCCGACTCATCTAAGATTTCCCTTGTTTTGAATGGCGGTAGAGAGTCAAGGGATGGCAGGATACTCCTGTCTCCAGCACCTCCACATCCGTCGCGCCATGCGTGACTGTGTGCGTCCAGACGGACACGCTGTGGCAAAATTCTGACAGCGCAACACTTTTCGATGCAAGGCCGACCATCCAGTGCGGCGGAGACATCCGCTCGTGGCTCGGTGATATGGTACCAGTCATCTGGCACAGTCGGGAATGTTCCTGCTGCGAGATCCTCGAGCCTGATGTCAAGTAGAGGGTCCACTGTAGTGTATATGGTAGCGTTGATCTGCTGCAAACCGCAGAGGTACTCGTACAGCGGGACATGCTCACCACGCACCTCTCGCTCAGCCAAATGCAGAAACCGTGCGAACGCATCGCGATAGTTGAGTCCCCTTAGCAGTTCGAACGCCACCCCGCACCTTAGAAGATTGCTGAAATGCCGCCGCAGCAATGTCTTATCGTGTGCACTCAGATCGGACTTCCATTGAGGATCAAGAGCTCCGCCTGACGACGGCTGGCCCATTTCAGCGACCAAAAGCTTGCCCGGACCGGCGTAGCACTTGCCGCTCTGCACGTAATAAGAATCATCGATGATCCGGTGCAGCGCCACACGTAGGTCGTTTACGTTCGTCTGGCATGGGACTTCCTGGTCCAGAAACGTCTTGATGAGCTCGAAGGACTCAGATGGCGCATTGCAGACTTGATCCATGAGACGATTCACCGCTTTGTCCAGTCTGCGGAAGTAGAACGTCTCGGCACGAGCCGAAGGCCGGCAGAACTCGCCCTGTGGCGCCGATGCAAGCCCTGGGTGGCACGGATTCCGGTATTGTGTCTTGACTATCCGGAGGCATCGGTCCCTCGCCGAGCGATACAGCGATTCTTGTTGTGATACATCGCGAAAGAGCCGACACGTCGCCGAGACATCCTGCAACTCCAGCCCGTCGATGAGGCGAAAGATCCGCGTCAGTATCTCGTACGGGAGGTCTGTAATGCCCGTCCGCTTCGTGCTCTCGCCGCTCTCGTGGTTCATCTGATCATGGAATCGAATGTTTATGACCGGCCCATTTACGTCGCAGCTCACGTGATATCATCTCCCGGCGTCGTTGAGAGGCCGGCCGGCGACGATGACGGATAATTGGTGGGAAAACATTTTATTCAACAGCGCCAAAGGGCGCTGATCACTTCCCCGTGTCGCCATTGATGGTGGCGACGACGTTACGCGTGTGTGTGTGCGCCCGGAACTCGCACAGATAGATGCCCTGCCAGGTGCCGAGCGCCAGCCGGCCGTTTGAGATGGGGACGTCGACGTTCACGCCCACGAGCGCGCTCATCACATGGGCCGGAAGGTCGTCCGGGCCCTCAGCGTCGTGGCGATAGCTCACTTTGCGTCCGTCAGGCACAATTCTGTCCAGGGCGTCCATCATGTCCGCCCGCACATCGCTGTCCCAGTTCTCGTTGAGCGAGAGCCCGCAAGACGTGTGCTGGACGAAGAGCTTGAGGTATCCGACCTTATACTGCTTGATCTCGGGCAGCTCTTTCAGGATCTCGTCGGTGATCAGATAGCAGCCTTTGCTGCGTGGCTTGAGCCGGATCGTTTTCTGAACCCACGACGACATTACTGGAACGGAGTAGAGCGGTCACACACGCAATTGATCCAGCAGAGCTCGTCCGATGTCGGTGTTGCCAACCACCAACGCTTGCTGCCCGTGGGGGCGCAGAAATGCAGCGCCAGTTTACATTGGCATTGCGCGGTGATTTCTTGCCACCAAACGCCGTCAGTCTCTTGCCACCAAACACCAACACAATGAGAATAATCTAGTGTACAATAAATAATCAAGCTTTTTCCTCTCGTGGAGAGGGGACGGCGGTCGAGCCGGAGCTGTGGACCGGCGAGTGGAGAGTCGCCAGGTCGTTGTCGTAGGTATCGTGGATGCCCACGTAGTCCTTTGGTTCCCGCCAAGTCGAGAGTGGCAGCGAGAGCGGCACGGGCCACTGGTAGCACAGCAGCCAGTAGCTGAAGAACGAGACAAGCAGGCCCATGGGGTACGCAAAGTAGTAAGCCCGGACGCCAGCTGTCGTGATGTTCAGCCCCAGGTTGCCCAAGAACCCGTAAAAGTTTGGCGCCACACCAAGGGCATACGCCGCAAACGCCCTCCAGTTGAAGCCCCGCCAGTACCGGTACACTCCGTGCGCAGTGTAGCAGTCCTCCTCCAGCTTCAGGTAGCCCCGCGTGACGACGTAGTAGTGGCACAGCATGACACCGGACACTGCTGACAGGAACAGCTGGTAGCTTGACAGCCACTGGAGGAAGTGCGTCGACGTGCTGAGAAGCTTCCATGGCATGCACGCCACCGACAGAACGGCACAGATAAGGAAGCCGCGTCGGATGTTGATGTACTTGGGGCACATGCCGGCGATGTCGTTGCCGGCGGGTATAGAGTTCTCAAAGATGGCAGAGAACAGTGCGCAGTACGCAAACATGAGGCCGAGGAAGAAGCAGCCCGCGCGGTTCGCAGGCGTGTAGTTAAGAGTCTGGATCGCGTCCAGGTACAGCACGGGGTTCCACATGTACTTGCCTGTCACCAACACGGATGTTGAGCCCACAATGTTGCCGGCGATGCCGACTATAAGGTTGGCCACCGGGAAGCCAATGACCTGGCCCCAGATAGTGTCGTTAGGCTTGGACGCATACCGCTGGAAGTCGGCAGCGTTCACTATGAACGTGGAATTGTTCGCCCAGCTGATGAAGAAGAACCTGACCAGCACCCACGCCTTTGTAGTGCCCGTGATCTTGCCAGCTGGGGCAGCAGTGACGCCACCGCCGATGCGGACGGTCCAGCCGATCAACGCAAACGCAGACACAAAGAATACGACGATCTTGGTGTGGACGAGAATTCGCATCCGCGGTACCTGGATGAAGAGGCACGAGGTGGTGATGAGCCAAAACACGAAGAAACCGATGAGGCCGCCAGAGTCGAGCGCGTCGAGGGGGTCCATGACGTTGGGCAGACGTGCTATCGAGGGGAAGATGGCATGGAGCATGACGTACACGCACTGGCCGCCCTGGACCATGTTGACGCCGTTCCAGATGATGCTCATGACGGAGCGGTTGATTACCGGCCACAGCGCGCCAAACACGCCGAACGACACGCGGGACAGGACGGGGAAGCCGACGTGGTAGACGGCGCCCGGGCGGCCCGAGACGACCATCATGCAGCCGGCCACGAACTGGCCGGCAAAGTGCACGCCGACAGCCTCCCACACGGTCAGACCAGCTGATAGAAAGGCGGTGGCGCTGTACCAGTTGCTGACGGTGGCGGCCGCGCTGAGCCAGAACATGGAGTAGGTCCAGAACCCCCAGGTTCTGTCCCTGACGGGGATGGGCCGCAGGTCGCGGTTGTCCAGGAGCATGTGGGCATTGGGGAGCCGGCTAACCTCTAGGCGTGGCATGGTGTGGTGGCTTGTGGTGACCAGGGCCGCGAACAAGGCAATTCATGTGCCAGGTGGGCGTGGCGTCCGCCAGCAGCGGGTGTTGACGAAGGGGTCCGATGCGTGAAGATTGTCTGGAACAGCTTCCAAACCTTCGGGCCCCTGGAAGGCCTACGATTGCGTGCACCGAGCGGTTTGCACGCGGGCGGCGACAGGCTGTGGCTTTAAGCGAGCACGGCGAGCAGGCGTCGGCACGCGGCTATGGAGGCTGGACAAAACCCACGGCCCGCCCGCGGCCATGCCATGGTATTAATACGGGGGCACACTCTCGTGCCAGGACGAAATTTCACTCGAGCACTGCAGCCATTGATGCGAACCTAAAAGCAAGACATCGTGCTGGTTCGCGGCGCTGCCGGCGCGGGCTGCCCTCTGTGGCCGTCGCCCGGACGCTCGGTGCCGGGATCGGGCCCGCACCTGCCAGAGCGCGGTCGCCTCCACGGCGAATTATGGCCCTTGCCGGCCCAGAATCTGGGCTGGCTGCGCAGCTCGGGGCCGGAGAATGTGTGGCATACTCGGGCCCGGCGAGACCCCTAACACGACCCCTAGCGGGTTGTCGTATGCCCAATGCTGCGACGTGCGTCGCCAAAAGAGGCGAGCACGCTACAAAGGGTCTCAATGCAGGCCCTGTGCACGGGCAGCACTTGTCTGGCGACGCTGTGCTACGCTGTGCTCCGCTGTGCTTCGCCCAGGCCCTGTGCTGCCCCCTCTCTTATCCAAGACCATGTAGCGGCAACCAACAGCATGCGCGCAGCATGAAAAAGAGTCAGACACCGCACGCACGAGGCCGCTCGGCCGCTTAAATTGCCCACGCCGGCGCTGTATGAGCCACAGCCGCTGTGCGCCCGCCCAGGCTGGCGCAGGAGGCGTCGTGCAGCGCCTTTGCGACCGCCCCGGGGCGGTGCCAGCGGCGCCGAGGCCACCCGAAACAGCCACGCCGGCCCACGCCTCGCCGAGGCCACCCGAAACAATCACGCTGGCCCACGCCTTGCAGAGCTCGGCCGCAACAGCCCGTTTCGCAGATTGATGGCATGGGCCCGCAGCGTCATGCTCCTGCCCGCCTTGAATCGAAATACAACCGCAACCCGCCTCGGCGTGGCTTAGCTCTTACTGTACATTTATGCTAGAATGTCAATGTCGACGTTGCGGAGTGCGTCAACGGCCCAGGCCGGGAAGTCCTTCTGGTTCCCGTGGTAGAGGTCCGAGAAGAACTGGCGGCAGAACGCGGGGTACTCGTCCGCCACAATGGCCCGCCGTGCCCTCCGCATCAGCTCCAGCTGGTAGTGCACGTTGTGCAGCGTCAGCAGATGCGCTCCCACCGTCTCCTTCGAGGCAATGTGGTACACCAGCGCGCGCGTTGCCCCCATGCCGCCTCGCTCGCGTGGCCGGCACACGGGACACTCGCACCCCTCCTCAATCGGCCGTGTGTCGCCCGCATACTTGGAATTCCGTAGGTTCAGGATGCCCCGAGCCGTGATCGCATTGCCGAACCGGGCCGTCCGCGTTGGGTACACGCAGTCAAACAGGTCGGCTCCCAGAGCCACCGACACGACCAGGTCCTCTGCGTACCCAACGCCCATGCAGTACCGCGGCTTGTGCTCTGGCAACATGTCCGTGCACGCGTCTACGACCTTGCAGTAATTCTCCTTATCCTCGCCGCCGCTCAGCCCTCCAATGGCGATGCCCGGCGTGTCTCGCGCCGCCATCTCCGTGCAGCACTCGCGGCGGAGGTCGAGGTCGAGCCCGCCCTGGATGATGGCGAACAGGCTCTGCCGCTCTGGATGCTTGTTTGCCGCAATACACCGGTCGAGCCACCGTATGCTCCGCCGCATTGCCTCCTCGACCCGGGGCCCCTTCGTAAGCGTCGCCACCACGTCGTCGAGCTGCATCATGATGTCGGACCCTATGCTGTTCTGCAGCGAGATGGAGTGCTCTGGGGTCAGGAGCATCGGCGTGCCGTCGTGGGGGCTCTGAAACTCGACGCCTTCCTCCGTAATGGTGGCCAGCTTCAGCAGCGACACCATCTGAAACCCTCCCGAGTCAGTGAGTATGTTGCCGTCCCAAGACTGGAGCTTGTGGGCGCCGCCCACAGCGTCGAGCGTTTCCTGCCCTGGTTTCAGGCCCAGGTGGTAGGTGTTGTTTAGACAGATGGCACAGCCCAGATCACGCAGCTGGCGCGGTGTCAGGCCCTTGAGGGACGCCTGGGTGGCCACCGGCATGAACATGGGCGTCTCCACGGGACCGTGTGGCAGCGTCATGGTCGCGGCCCGCGCCTTGGACCGCGAGCACCGAGCCGCCACCTCGAACCTCAGGGGGCTAGGCCCCGCCATCCTGATCCGCTTCACTGTTGCTTGACGTTGGTCCTGAAACTTTTGATGCGGCTCGTCACGTGACCGTTCACCATGTCTTTCCAGAGGAAGAGCATTCCGCTCGGACGGAGGCCGGCAGCCGACCGTGGGGCCCCCAGTGGCCGATCCGACCCGGCTGGGGCCCCGGGCCGTCCGGCTGCCCGCTCGGGCCAGCCGTCGGGCCAGCCACTGGGCCCCGAGGCGGCACGAGGCGACGAGATGCTCCGGAACAAGGCCGTGCGACCGTCCATTGCGACGTCTCAGCCGACGGTCAGCACCGGAACGCCTGATCTGGACCGTGTTCTGAGCCACAATGGCCTGCCTCTGGGCAGCCTGTTGCTGATCGAGGAGAGCGGCACCACAGACTTTGGTTCAGTCCTCTTGCGCTTTTTTGCCGCTCAGGGCGCCTTGCACGACCAGCAGGGCGCGCCGACCAAGGTGGTAGCGGTTGGCGTCGACGAGCACTGGGCGCGTGAATTGCCAGGCGTGTACAAGGGGAAGAGGGACAGGCGGTCAAACCCAGCGCCGGATGCCTCTGCGGATAGGATGCGGATAGCGTGGCGATATGGGCAGCAGCACAACCTGGCGCCGAAGCTGGACGTCGCAGCTGACGTGCTCTCTGAGGACTACTGTGCAACGTTCGACCTCACTACACGGCTGACGCCAGTCCCTAGAATGTGTTTTGTGCCCGTGGGAGCGGACCTCCGACAGGTGGCGAGCAGGATTGAGAGCGAGATCAAGGCCGCGCCGCCAGGCACGGTTGTGAGGCTGGTCCTGCCTCTGCTACTGCACCCCGCTGTGTATCCTCCTGAGTGCTCCAACGCCAGCCAGATCTTGGAGTTTCTCCACCGCATCCGGGCGCTGACACGGCTGCACCCGAGCGTTGTGGCCATGGCGTCGCTGCCGCTGGAGCTGTATCCTCTCGACGAGTCGCCGCTGGCACGGTGGGCAGAGCTGCTTGCGGACGGCGTGATCCAGCTGGATCCGTTCCCGGAGAAGCACGCGAACATACTCCGGCAGGCGGCCGAGCTGAGCAGCACGGCGAAGGCGGCGCAGGGCCTCGTCCACGTCAAGAAGCTGCCGGTGCACAGCGAGCGGGGGAGCATGGACGTTCGCATGAGCGAGCTGGCGTTCCGGGTAGGCAAGCGCAAGTTTGCCATCGAGGACTGGGGGATCCCCGTGGAGGAGGCGCCAGAGGGTCCAGAGCCGAAGGCGAAGGAGCTCGATTTCTGAGGCGAGACGCTTTGCCGTAGGCACACGGCAGGTAGGAGCTCTGAATCTAATGACTATGATGACACCAGCACTTCTCGTCGACGATGGGTACCGTCTGGGTGCCGCGATGTGTGCGCTTCTCGAAGGCAGAGGAGTCTCCACAGAGGAGGGGCCAGCGGGCCGTGGCCCGGCGACCGGACAGCGCCACGTCCCGCCACAGTGCCCTACACGGCCCCCTCCATCTACATTAGTACTGCCCCTTCGTCATCTGTAGCTTTTCAAACATGCAGCCGCCAATACCGCCATTTTTTGGCTGCACACAGCCATTGCATTATCACGGTGTGAGGATGAAGACGGGATGAGCGCCACTCCCCCGACCCCCAGCGGTGGCTCACAGGGCCACGGCCACTTCCAGACGGCCGTCACGAAGCTCAAGAAGAAACTGCCGGGCGCTGGCACCACCAAGAAGCACTTCAACAAGCTCCTGCGGCTCCTCGCCGAGGGCACCACCACCGACTATGCTGAGAGCTCTGCCCAGGGCGGCGCCAGGGGCCACGGCACCAGCGGCAGGTCGGCCCCGGACCTAGCCACTACCGCCACCGAGCCACCGAGCAGCCGTCCCCCCAAGCTCGTGCGCACCCAGACGCAGCGCAGCCAGGCGAGCACCGTCAGCTCAAGTGGCAGCTTCTATTTCAACACGGTCAACTCGCGACGGTCCGCAAACAGCCTGGGCCTGGGCTCTGGCGTCGTTACGGGCGTCTCGGGCCTGACCACAGCAGCCGCCCTCTTCGGGAAGCGGCCATCGCGGGGCTCGCTCTCCGCCGACGGGCCCTCCGTGGGCGGCACCACAGACAACGACAGCTACCTCAGTCGCATTGCGACATGGACGAGCTCCTTCATGCACGGCTCCGGCGATATGCCGGGCACGTCGAACGAGGAGCGCCTCATGAGCGACACCGAGAGTGGCGTCGCGTTCCTCTGCGATGAGCTAGGCGCGGCCTCGGTCGTTGGAGGCATCGGCATATGCGCAGAGAAAGGTGGCCCCAAGAAGCGGCCAAAGATTGACTTCGTGCAGGCTCTGCCAGCAGAAGTGACAGACCTCATCCTCAGTCACCTTGGCCCCAAGCATCTCGACGTTTGTAGCCTTGTCAGCCGCGAGTGGCGGCAGGCTGCGAACAGAGACAGCGTATGGCGTGAGATGTACCGCAAGCGGCGCCACTGGCACATCAAAGACGGTGCAACACTTCCGAGCGGGTTGACTTGGCGTGAGGTATACCACACGCGCTGGCTGCTGGACCAGCGGTGGGAGAGCGGTAGACCCCACGCACGGGCACTCTGCGGGCACTCTGACTCTGTGTACTGCGCACACTTTGATGATACAAAAATTGTGACCGGTTCCCGTGACAAGACGATCAAGATCTGGGATCCAAAGACGGCCCAGCTCCGGCTTACTCTCGGGGATGCCAGGAGACGGCGCGCGAGTCAAGGCAGCACGGCCAGTACAGACAGCACAAGAAGCGATGAAGGGGAACGCATTGCCCACACCGGCTCTGTGTTGTGCCTCCACTTTGATAGCACGATCATGGTGTCGGGTTCGAGCGACACCACTCTCATAGTGTGGGAGCTACCCTCTTTCACGCCTGTCAAGCAGATCCGAGCTCATTCGCAAGGTGTCCCTGGCGTGTGTCTGAGTGAGGACTATATCGTGAGCTGCTCGAAGGACAGCACGATATGTGTGTTCGATCGCAAAGATGATTACAAACTCAAGTATACGTTGCGAGGTCACAATGGGCCGGTCAACGCGATACAGCTCCGTGGGAACCAAGTCGTCTCTGCTGGCGGTGACGCGCTGGTGAAGCTCTGGAATCTTGCAGACGGCTCGTGCGTGCGAGACTTCCGCGGTCATACGCGAGGACTGGCCTGCGTTCAGCTCAGCGAAGATGGGAACACAGTCGTCAGCGGCGGCAACGACAAGACCATCAGAGTGTGGAATGTGGCCACCGGAGAGTGCTGTCACGTCATGGAGGGACACGACATGCTTGTCCGATCTATTTATCTCATGGGTGACAAAGTGGTCTCAGCGTCGTACGACCAGACCATAAAAATTTGGAGCCTCGAAACTGGCCGTCTCGTGGCTGACCTCGCAGAATACCACGGCTCGTGGATCTTCTCCGCGAAAGCAGACTGCAAACGCATCATATCCACATCCCTGGGCATGAAACCGTTTATCCTTGATTTCTCGATGGGCCTCAACGAAAAGGCCCTCGACTTTATACGATGATGACAATGATCAAAGCATTCTTTTTGTAATGATGTATATTTGATTTTACACACACACACACACCCTCTCTCCCACCAATGCAGCGCCACACACTCACCCTTTGGACATAATGCCAGGGGCCGCCAATATCATTCCTCCTCTTGACTTGTCATTTCTCATCTCTTTCATAACCATGCTCTTCGTCCGAGCGCTGGATGGATCCATGCTCCTCTTCGTTACGTCGTCATCAACTGTGACTCATGAAATCGTTGGACTGCTGGAATACCGAATAAGGAAGGGCGTGAAATCGTGACGTTGCCATCGTCTAAAAAAAATGGACGTGTCCAAGCCGAAGAAACCTGCAACATACTGGGCCTCGGTTGGTGTCGCCATGAACCTACTTGTTTGCGCACAACATGGACTGAACAGATCGGATAGCCGTGACTCCTGGACTGGTGTCGTGGGCATATCCTTCACCTTACTCCTGAAATGTACTCACTTGTAGGGAAGCCTTGTGGCGGGGAAGCCCCTTGAAACCGCGGGGGTCCGGGGGATCGTGCCGAATGCACTGTGGACGCGGACTGCTGACTGGGGTGTCGCGGGCCGGTAGACTATACATACAACAAGTCTAGTGGAGTCAAAAATGCTGACCTGTGGGATACCGATGGACTGGCCATTGGACCTGCGGTTAAAAACAATCTCTCCTCCTCTTTTCTCCTTTCCTGCCTCACTCATCCTGCGGAACACATTCCTCACTGATGGTGTCTTACTGGGGCGGAACGACTGACCGTTGCGGGTGGCGTGGGTGTGCACGGGTGTGTGATAACGTTGTCTGGCCCTTTGCGGGGTGCTTAGGGTGTGTGGGGGTGGTTGAGCGTGCTTGCCGGGGGGGTGATACGTTCTACGACTCCTTCCTCATCTTCTTCCTTCCTCCTTCTTACGGTGCGAGCCCTTTGTTAGCAGCACGGCCAAACGTTGAGAGAGAGAGGGAGTGTGTGTGTGGGTAGTGGGCAGCTTGTGGGTGCCAGTCGCGTTATATATATTTGGCGGGGAAGCAGCCAGTCACGTGAGCAGCGCCGCATCGCGGCGGTCATGTGACGTGAGCCGCATCGGCACCCCCGCAACCAGCCACAATGTGGCGGGCAACGCGGGCGGGCCATGCAGTCCACCACGGGCGACATTTCTACAGGCAGTCTTGGTTGCTTACCGCCTCCCCTGGCCGGCTGCCCCTGGCCGGCTGCCTTTGCTTGCTCAGCCGCGTCCTGAAATCACCAGACCCATTTAATATTACAGTTTGTATATAGTCTCGCCACTGAGCATGAGCTTGTTGTCCTCGTGGAGCTTCTCCAGCGCGGCCCGGACCTCGCCATCACTGAAGGCATCTTCGCGCTGCACCCGCTTGTTGACCTCTGCGACAAGCGTCGGCACGGCGCAGACGCCATCGTCAAAAAGTGGCGAGTTCACCAGCTGTCCCAGCAGCCGGGTGAACTCCCCCATTCGCGACGGCGAGATGCCACCTTGGTTTGCAGCCGCAGCTGCCGCGCCCTCCGCCAGCGCCGTATCCTGCGATTCGCGCTGTGAATCCTGACTCTCGGTCTCGGGCCAGCTGTCTTGGGACCCCATGTAGCTCGACGACACTGGCTGCTGTGACGACGCCATTGCACGCTGCCGCGCCGTGGTGGACCGCAGCGATGTCACTTCGTCGTCCTGCTCGCCGTCGTCCGCCACGGCAGCCTCCTCGTCCGAAACCTCCTCAGACTCGGAGTCGTCGCCCGGCGAATAGCGCGCGCGCTTTCGCCGCTCATCAACGACAACCTCCTTGAACAGGGCGAATCTGAGTATCTCCTCGGCCATCCGTGCATCCCTCTCTTCCACACGATTCGAAAGCCTTGCCTTTGCATGGGCCGTGGCCAACCGAATGAGAGTCTCGAGGGTACGGGCTGTAATAGGCGATGTTCGCCGTTGGTTGACGCCAAGGTCGTCATTGCGCAGGCTGGAGTAGGTATTGACAATGTAGTCGGACGCGCCCTTCGTCAACACAGGCTTGATACGCGACTTGGCATACTGCACGTATTTCCGGATGAACGGTATGCTCAGAACCTGGGGCGCCTTGCCACGACGCGATGTGCCGGTTACGCCAGCGTGCAACATCTGGTCGTATTTCTCGTACACGGCTGTGTCTCGTGCGCTTTCAGCACTATCTGCTGGCTCGCCACCTACACTAAGCAACTGGCCTCGCGTCTCGCGCACAGGAGCTCCTTCCTCTGCGCCAGGTGCTAGATAGCGATGCGTCCGAAGCACGTGCTCTGAGATGGACCGGTCCCGAGCGTCGTCTATCTCATCTGTCACAACAAACAGCAAGTCGAATCGTGACAGCAGCGAATCAGGAAGTGCTATGTTGCGATGCGGATCCTTGTGCGTGTCGTACTGCCCGTAGATAGGATTTGCCGCAGCTATCACTGAGCAGCGGGCGTTGAGCGATGTGTGAATACCTGCTTTGGCGATGGTCACAGTCTGCTGCTCCATGACTTCGTGGATGGCCACCCTGTCAACGTCGGACATTTTGTCAAACTCATCAATGCAGACTATGCCCCTGTCGGCGAGCACCATGGCGCCAGCTTCTAGACGGCGCTCTCCGGTCTCCTTGTCAGTGGTCACCGCCGCCGTGAGACCGACGCCCGACGACCCACGGCCAGTGGTGGCAATAGCCAGCTGGGCTGTGTTTAGCACAAACCGCAGCATCTGTGATTTCGCTGTTGACGGGTCGCCCACCATGAGGAGGTTGATGTCACCACGAATATGGGTGCCATTCTCCAGGTTCTTCTCCATGCCACCCAGCAACATAAGCAGGATGGCCTTCTTGATGTAATCGTGTCCATAGATGGACGGCGCAAGAGACTGCGACAGTAGCTCAAATACGTTCTTCTTCTTGGACACCCGGTTGATGTTGCGAATGTCGGCATCGGTGATCTTGCTCTGAGCTACCGCACCGCCAGTTCCTTTTGAAGTAAGCAGCACGACGTTGTTGGCGATGAGGAGAGAGCGGAAGTTCGACGACTGGGTGTTGTTGCCAAGCGAGCGGTAGACGCCAACGAGCTGGACGCGGTCTCCTGGCTTTGCACGATCCACCAAATCGTCGTCCATCACAACGTCAATAGATCGTGGCAGCTGTCCCGCCGGCGCCCGTTCGGGCATTTCCTGGATGCTGATAGTCTGGTGGTCGCGGTACGTGCAGTAGCCGTACTCCGTCACAAGGGGGCGCCCTTCAGGATCCTCAGTCGGGTACACAGCGGATGAGGTGATAGGATTAAAGCTCATGGTCTGATCGCGGTACTCACGGGCGTGGAACATGTTCGTCTCCTCGCAGTAGTGGACTGACCGCACTATCTTTGGTCGAACGAGCGAACATCGCGTTACGATGCCCTCAATGCACACCAGTCGGCCAAGGTGGTGCGCCCGGATTGTGCGGGGATTCACTGACTGGTCGCCAAATGCGCCATAGAAGGCCACGTAGAACACGTCGGTGTCGGCGACGGGCGTCCGGGCATCCTTGATAGCAAACACCGTATCCTTGAGCGCCCGGTCGACCGCCGGGAGGTACTCGGCCGGTGACCTGAGGATGCCTTCCCAGAACGATCGGTCAAACTCGCGGACCTCGTCGAGGTTGACGTCGAGACGGCGGCCGCCCTTCTGGAGCATAAGACGGATCTGCTCCTTGTAGTTTGTGAGCTCCGAGTCATCGAGAAACTCCTGGAACTTGCGAATCCGGTCCACCTGGACCGCATCCGAGAGCTCTGCCATGCTGATGGAGGTGGGTGGTGTGTCTTCGTCGCGGTCAGATTCAATTACTATTCCGTTTTGGGGCGTTGGCGCGTCGACGCGTCCGGTGTGCGTAACTGTGGTCCCTGCGAACTTCGGTGGCCGGCATCGCCCTCCTGAAAATTTCGCCCTGAGCCGCACGGCAGTTGCACGCAGGCAACGGTCTGAAGGTGCCAACATAGCAGTTCAGTCCCTCACGAGCTCAGCACCCGGCCGATAAGACGACAAGACAATGTGAGTGCACGCCGCTGACATGCGCATGGCGGCCATTGTGCTAACTCAGGCCGTCGACCCTGGTGCCGGTGCCGACCATAGCGGACGCGCGGTTCCGCCGCCCGCTGCCAGCCCTGTTCCGCCCCTATGTGTGGCCGTTCCTGTTCCTCTACCCAGCGTTCGCCCAGATCTACTTCTGGCGGTACGACGAGTACCTCAACGGCAGCGAATGGACGTTTGTCTACCTCGGAGGCATCGTCTCGTTCCAGCTGCTCTTCTGGCTCATGACGCATTGGAACGTCCGCATTCGCTCCAAGTTCGAGACTCTACCCGCTAAGGATGTCCATGATGCCACAATGGTCGAGCTGCATCCTACAGCCAACGCGGGTGCCGCTGACATTGTGCCTCTCAACTTCATCAAGGAGGATGGCCATGAGGAGATCTCGTTCCTGTTCCAGAAGCGCCGCTTCATCTATGACGCTGACCGTTCCTGCTTCCTCCCTCCGCAGTTTTCAATCGACGATAGCCCGAAGATCGGGGACTTCCAGACCTCGACGGGCATCACGTCCGCAGAGGAACTCGAGCGTCGTCAGCGCATCTACGGACCGAACAAGTTCGACATCCCCGTACCAACATTCCTCGAACTGTTCAAGGAACATGCCGTTGCGCCATTCTTCGTGTTTCAAGTTTTCTGTGTTTCGCTCTGGCTCATGGATGACATGTGGTGGTACTCGCTGTTCACACTCTTCATGCTGGTAGCGTTCGAAAGTACAGTAGTGTGGCAGCGACAGCGCACGCTAACTGAGTTCCGCGGCATGGGAGTCCAACCCTACGAACTTTGGGTTTACCGACAGCGCAAGTGGGTCGAGATCCAGTCTGATGAGTTGTTGCCGGGCGATCTCGTCTCCGTTACCCGCACTCAAGAGGACTCTGGTCTGCCTTGCGACTTGATTCTGGTCAACGGCTCCGCCATTGTTAATGAGGCTATGCTCTCGGGCGAGTCTACGCCACTTTTGAAGGAGAGCATTGCGCTTCGCCCGTCTGACGCCCCATTGCAGCGCGATGGCCTGGACAAGAACTCGCTGCTGTTCGGCGGTACTAAGACACTCCAAGTGACACCACCAGATGCTGCGAAAGCTGCGATTTCAGGTCAAAATGTTCCCCCGGCTCCTGATGGAGGTGCCTTGGCAGTTGTCACCAAGACCGGCTTCGAAACATCTCAGGGTTCTCTCGTTCGCGTCATGATCTTTGCTACTGAGCGCGTTGGCGCGGGCAATGCGGAGGCGCTGTTCTTCATTCTCTTCCTGCTTATCTTTGCCATTGCAGCGTCTCGTTACGTTTGGATCAAGGGTGTGGAAGCTGATCGCAAGCGTTCAGCACTGCTGCTCGACTGTATTCTCATCATTACGTCCGTTGTCCCGCCCGAGCTGCCCATGGAGCTCTCCTTGGCAGTAAACACCTCTTTGGCGGCTCTCTCGAAGTTTTACATCTACTGCACAGAGCCATTCCGCATCCCATTTGCAGGTCGTGTCGACGTCTGCTGCTTTGATAAGACGGGCACTCTGACCGGAGAAGATCTGGTGGTGGAAGGCATTGCAGGTTTGACTGGTGGCTCATCTTTCCGTGATCTCGTTGATGTGGCTAAAGCTCCCACTGACACGACTTTGGTACTTGCGACCGCTCATGCCCTGGTTCATCTCGATGAGGGCGACATCGTTGGCGACCCAATGGAAAAGACAACGCTCAAGGCCATTAAATGGCAAGTGGGCGATAAAGATATTGTCTCCAGCGCCCCGGCGAGCAAGTCCAAGCAAGCCAGCACTGAAAAGCATCGCTCCCAGAAGATTCATATTCTGCGCCGCTTCCAATTCAGCTCAGCTCTCAAGCGTATGTCAACGGTCTCGAATGTGGACGGCAAATCGCTGGTGGCAGTGAAGGGGGCCCCAGAAACTATACGTGGAATGCTTGTTGACGTTCCCAACGGGTACGAAGAGACTTTCAAGAGTTTTACGCGAACCGGTTCACGAGTCCTGGCGCTTGGGTACAAGTACTTGCCTCACAACAACATGTCTGAAAAGCAGGTGAACGCGCTGAAGCGGGAAGACGTGGAGGCTGGTCTCACTTTTGCTGGATTCCTCGTGTTCCATTGTCCTTTGAAGGCCGACGCTGCGGAGACTGTTAAGATGCTTAACGAGTCGTCACACCGCGTAGTCATGATCACTGGAGACAATCCACTGACAGCCGTCCATGTTGCGAAGGAGGTTGAGATCACAGAGCGCGAGGTTTTGATCTTGGATGCCCCTGAGGAAGCAGATTCGACTCACAGTCTTGTGTGGCGCAGCGTTGATGAATCTGTGGTAATCCCTGTGAAGGTTTCAGAGCCTTTGAACGTTCAGGACATTTTTGCTGACTACGATCTTGCTGTTACGGGGTATGCGATGGAGAAATTGGGTAGAAACCACAAGAACATGGCAGAGCTGATCCGTCATACATGGGTCTATGCCCGTGTGTCGCCTGCGCAGAAGGAGTTCATTCTGACAACTCTTAAGGATGCAGGTTACACTACGTTGATGTGCGGTGATGGCACAAACGATGTTGGCGCGCTCAAGCAAGCACACGTCGGTGTGGCACTACTCAATGGCACTGAGGAAGGAATGAAGAAGATCTTCGAGCAGGGTCGAATCAAGGCTGTCCAGAAGATGTATGAGAAGCAGATTGATATCCTCAAGCGTTGGTCGCCAAATGCACCTCTACCTCAGGTGCCTGCGCAGATCGCACATCTTTATCCTCCTGGCCCACGCAATCCGCACTACCGCAAGGCAATCGAGTCTCGTGGCGGCGAAATTGACGAAGCCGAGCTTAAGAAGATTGAGGAAGAGGCAGCCAAAACGGAAGCCAAGAGAGTTGCTGATCTTGAGAGGCCACAGGACATTGTGAATGGTGTAACTAGCAGCAAGGACACGGCTGCAGCGCAGAACCAGGCTGCAGCGAACAAGGCATCTGCTTTCGCTGACCGCATGATGGAGATGTTAGATGAGCAGGAATCAGAGAACGAACCACCAACGCTCAAGCTGGGAGACGCGTCGGTTGCTGCGCCATTCACCTCGAAACTGGCCAATGTGTCTGCGATTACGAACATTATTCGTCAGGGTCGATGCGCGTTGGTGGCGACCATCCAGATGTACAAGATTCTTGCTCTCAACTGCCTGATTTCGGCGTACTCTCTTTCTGTTCTTTATCTTGCGGGTATCAAGCAAAGTGACGGGCAGGCAACAGCGGCGGGCATTCTTCTGTCTGTGTGCTTCCTGTCCATCTCACGTTCCAAGGCAGTGGACAAACTCAGTAAACAGCGGCCACAACCTGGTATTTTCAATATCTATATCATGGGCTCGATCCTAGGTCAGTTTGCCATCCACATTGCAACGTTGGTGTACATCACGAGGGAGGTATACAAGCTGGAACCCAAGGTAGAGAAGATCGATCTGGAAGCTAAGTTTGAGCCGTCGCTGCTGAACACCGCAATCTATTTGCTGCAGCTTGCACAGCACGTGTCGACCTTTGCTGTCAACTACCAGGGCCGCCCGTTCCGACAGAGTATCAGTGAAAACCGCGGTATGTACTGGGGCCTCCTGGGAGTGGCCGCGCTCGCGCTCTCAGGCGCAACTGAGTTCGTGCCAGAGATGAATCAGCAACTCAAGCTAGTGCCCATGACGGACACTTTCAAGTTCCAACTGACCACTGCGATGCTCATCGACTATTTCGGATCGTGGGCGATCGAGCTCGGTCTGAAGGCAAAGTTCATGGACTACAAGCCTAAGGACATTGCACTGCGCTTGGATGAGCGGCAAGCGATACAGAAGAAGACCAAATAAGCATTAGTAATAGACAGATTTGGTGCATTTGTACACGAATTGGAAGTAGCAGGGACGATTCGATCATAGCGGTTCCAGGTTCGCCAACGTCTTTACGACGAAACCAGGGTCACGTGCAGATAATCCCAATCGGGATGATACAAGAGACTTCAGCCATGCCAAAGCGGGACAGGAACAGGGAGAGCCGGGGAGGGGCTCGGAAGAAGTCCAAATGGCGGCCCAGCCAGAGCATAGAGCCGCTCCAGAGCGGCGTATATGCCACTTGCGGGATGGGCAAAGAGGCGCAATGCCGAAACGAGCTCATGGCAGTGTTCTCGGACTACCTCGAAACCAACCACCCGAATGTGGCTGACGAGGACAACAACGAGACTGAGTCGGAAGACGAAGCTTTATCGCTGGAGGACTCTATCGCGCGCGAAGTAGCGGAGGCAAAGGGTCTCGGTGGCAAGGCTGCGGGCTTGAATCGGAAACCGACTTTCACACCTGTCCACACGGGAACTCAATGCGTCGTCTTCATCAGGACTCGAAAGCCTATAGATCCAGTTCAGATGGTCGAGACCTTGTGTCAGCAGAGTGCTGACAGGCAAGAAAAGTCCACCCGCTACACGCAGCGCCTTACGCCAGTCACCAAAACGGCGGTGGCCACAGTTGACGGCCTGCGCGAGGTTGCGACAGAGGTGCTGAAACCGCACTTTCACGGCGATGAGCAGAAGCCCTTGCGATTTGCGATCCGGTCGGACATCCGCAACCACAACACGCTGGACCGTGACACGGTGATACAGACTGTGGCGTCCTGTGTCGGGCGGGACCACGGCCACAAGGTAGATTTGAAGGACTACGAGAAGCTCATACTGGTGCAAGTCTTCAAGAACACCGTCGGCGTCGCAGTAGTGGGCGCATTCTACGACCAATTGCAGCGCTTCAACCTCCAGCAGATCTACGAGAAAGGTTTAGCCCCGACGGAGCCAGCCAAGACGAAGGAGGCCGTGCCAGCGGAGGAAGCCGCTGTGTCTGCCGCGAGGACCACCACTGATAGCCTAGAACCCACCGATAGTCGCACTAGCACCGGGCCTGAACGCACCGCTGAGCCAGCGGGTCTAGAACAAACCGATGACCACCGCCAGGATCCAGAGCACACGGAGGCGGAGTCCGAAACCACTGTACAATAGCATAAGACGAGTCGCAGAGGCCGTGATCCACATCGTAGCATCATCATATCTCCTTTGCCGGTCGAGTTTTGCCACGACTAGCGTGCCATCACGTGATCAGAGGCTTCGCTGAACCATCACCATGACAGAGCAGACAGCGAGGCCGATCCAGCCCGCAGTGAAGGAGTGGCTGGCCAAGTACCCGGCGCCCCGTTCCGAGGGCCCGACGTACATCTCCAAGGAGGAGGTGAAGGCGATGATGGACGAGGGCCGAACCGACTTTCTGCTGCTCGACTTGCGCAAAGACGACTTCAAGGGCGGTAAGATCCGGCGTTCGTTCAACATACCGGCCCAGTCCATGTGGCACTCACTGGAGGACCTCTACGAGCTTGCCCGCGCCGCTGGCAAGCGCCGGGTGATATTCAGCTGTGCCACCAGCCGGGACCGTGCGACTCGGAGCTCGCTGTGGTTCAGGGACGTGTTGCAAGACAAGGGCGACAGCGAGATGGAGTCTGTCGTCCTGCAAGGCGGCATCAAGGGCTGGCACGCCGGCGGGCCCGAGTACGTAGCCCTCATAGACGACTACGAGCCGTCATACTACGAATAGACAACTACACGTGACTGTTCCGCACTGCGGCCTTTTAAGCTTCCGATGCTGCGACGGGGATTCGTGAACCAGCTGCGACGACAAGCACACAGAATGACCGAGTGGCACGAGAAATACCCGGCGCCGCGCCACGGCGAGAAGGACCTAATATGGGTGTCGCGCGAGACGCTGCGTGACTACATCTCGCAGGGCAAGAAGGACTTTGTCGTTGTGGACCTGCGTCGCAATGACTTCACCGGCGGCAGGATCAGGAACGCCATCAACCTGCCGGCGCAGACGCTGTACCCGTCCATTCCTACCTGGATCGACATCTTTGAGCGTGCCGGCATCAACAAGGTCATCTTTCACTGCGGCTCGAGCGCTGGTCGCGGGAAGCGTTGCGCCGGCTGGTTTGCCGACTTCCTGGAGGACCAGAACAACACCAAGGTGCAGAGCCAGGTGCTTACGGGCGGCATCAAGGGCTGGGTAGCCGCCGGGAAGGAGTACACCGATCTCATGGACGAGTACGATGCCGCTGAGTGGGACGAGCAGAAGATTTAGCTATGAAATAGTATGCCATTCTTGTCAACTCAAGACAATTGCTCCCTCGAGTGGCCGTGCCACCGGCTCCCACTGTAGCCAGTCGGACCGTGCGTTCGGCAGCAGCCCCATGAACCCCAGCTTTGCCACGCCGGCGGCAAACACCAGGAGATGGAGCAGCACGTACACGATCTTGCACACGCGGATATCGTTCTCGTTGGTAGCAGTGGTGAACTTTGCAAACTGCTGGTTGGTGATGCTCAATTGCCGGACAGGGTTCTGGAAGAACATGACAAACGTCATGGTGATGGGCACTATTTGCAGCGAGTTGCCGCTCATATAGCTCATGAAGAGGTTCATCGGCAGACTGTGTTAGACCAGCGACTCCACATTGCTGTCAGGGACTGAGTACGCACGCTTTGCCTGGGGCGAGGGCCACCTCCCACGCCTTCTTCATCTTGAGCTCGTCGTTCTCAGCCTGGTTGGGCCGTCGCTGGGGGCCCTTGCGCTTCGTGCCGCCGGCGAACCCGGGCGGATCCGCCACGTCGCCCTGCCTGGCCTTCTTGACGGGCGCCGCTGTCAGGTAGTCGAGCCAGGCCGCCGGCTCAGCCGGCTCGGGGCTGTACATGGATATCATGGTGGTGTCTGGTATTTGGGACCGCGACCTGCACACACGGGGAACGGGTGATGGCGGTCGAAAAGCACATCAAGCACCCGCCGCCGCTGCGATACGCGGAGAGGCGGGCCAAGAACACGATCCTCGTCAGCGCGGGGACGCCTCACGTGTCTGCGCTCAAGCGGGTGTCCAAAGCGCTGCAGAACGGCGCCCAGCCCGTCAAGCTACTCGGCCTCGGCAAGGCCATACCAGCTGCTCTCGCCGTGGCAGCGCGGTTTCAGCAGCAGGGCCACCGCATAGAGGTGACCACGGGCACTGTCACGGTGCTCGACGAGCTCTCCACGCCCGACGACAGCAAGATGAAACGGCGCCAGGTCTCCAAGGTGGAGATCATCGTTCATGACAAAGACTAACGACGTTAACGATTCAGTTTACTAATACACATTTCGCGCATGGCTAGCAGCTCTTGCCTGAACCGCTCGTCCTTGGGGTTGGTGGTCACCGCCAGGGCGTCGTCGATGAGCGTCTTTGCCCGCTCGTAGTCTCGGAGGTAGTAGGCACGCTCCACGGCGTTCTTGAGATAGTTGCGGTCCTGCTTCGACCGGCCTGGATCAAAGCGCGTCTCGAAAAGCCAGTCTTCCTCCTGGACCACAGGCCCTGTCGTCCGATACTGCTCCAGCTGTCGCTGGAACTCTTCCTCTGACTGCGACTTGCGCCGTTTGGCCTTCACTGGGGGTGCTGAATCCTGATCTGCTGGCTGGGCGCTCCCCTGGACGCCAACGGCCTCCGTTGGCAGCTCGCGCAGCATCTCCGGCCCCCCGTAGAGCCAGCGATAGGCGCCGTCCACGATCCTCCTCAGCATGGTCAACCTGGGAGAGATGCTTGCAACTGCCGAGATGCGACGGAAGAAATGCTACAAGCGAGACGCCAACCAGCTACAATTTGCTCTGCGCTATTGCTAATGCTATATCGAATCCAGGCTCGAAGTACACTTCCTGGCAGTCCTCGTCCGCGACGCCGTTCTCGTGGATGAGAACCGCGAAATCGAGCGGCTCGGCGCCGAGCGCCACCATCGGGGCGTGCCATGTGCCCACACCGTACGTGACGGCCTGGTCGCCGGTCGCCTTGAACGCCTGGACTGTGCTAGGGTCCGGCATGCCGTCTTTGTCGCGCTTTGCGACGATGACGATGTACGCCTCCGCTTTCTTGTCGCGACCGAGCGGGAGAAACGTCTGGGTGCTGTACGGGTGGCGCTCCAGCACCTTGCTCTTGTATACGAGCTTGCCGCTCTTCTCGGAGATGAGGTGGTTTGGTTGCGAGCACCGGAACATGTTCCAGTACGCCCGGGCTGGCTTCCCACTCTTGCACTGGGCGTAGTTGTTGACGATTGGCGAGACCCGGAACTGCTTGACGGCCGTTCCATAGTTGGCGGACGTGTGAGGAAGCGACTTGAGCTGGTGCCGTGTGGAGATGACGCCGCCAAAGGCCGCAAAGCTCTCCGGCGTGAGCGGCTGCACGCTCACCACACCCACTTCCGCGGTGCTCAGTGTCGCAAGTGGCATTATTGCGGCTCTTTCCGCTTGGACACCGTCCGGCTGCTCTCCTATATATGTCCACTACCCCGCCATCGACTGTCCTCGGAGAACACCGTTATGCACTGGGGGGTGTGGGACGCACAGGAGACCGATGGCGGTCCTAATGGCACACAAGGCTGGAAAACTTGGTCAGTACTATTCATGATATCTACAATGACTGGGAGGATTGGCTGACAAGCCGGATCCGGGTCGGGGCCGGCTGCCTAGTCGACAAGCTGGGGATCGAGATTGAGTCGGCGGACCGTCCCCGACTGGTCCGCTGCGTCCCGGTAGAGCTTGCCAAAGTACTTCATGGCCGCCTCGGCCTCGGCCTCCTTTTGCGTACACTCTTCCTTGCGGCGGGCCTGAGTCTCGATCTTCGTCTGGAAGCACGAGCGAATGTCTTGAGCAGGGAACTTCAGCACCTTCCGACACTCACGAGCAATGCGCTCCGCGTTGTGGTCGACGTAGTCAAGCTCACGTACCTCATCGGCAATCTTTCGCGACAGCTTGCGCGGCACTGCGTGCGGCATGTCCCGTACCACCTGGTAGCCCGTCCATGCCGCGAAGAGACTCAACACAACTACCGCAGCATTCCGGATACTCCGCGCATCGAGGTTGTATGACACATGCCACAGGATCTGAGCTGCGGTTGATGTCTTCAGCAGCTGAGCACCACCAAAGATGACGCCCAAAGTGGCGACGTTGCTCATGGTGGAGTTGTCCTCCACTACCGCTACACTCTGCTGTGGCTGCATCAAGCCCAAGCGTTGGCCAAACGCACCGAGCTTCAAGTACCGCGCCATGTTGAAATCCACAAAATCAAAAGCCGACACCTGCGTCGTAATGGAGCGAGCCAGCTCGTGCTTCGATCGCGTGAACATGCGATCAGCATTGAACTCCTTGTTACGGAGGGGATTCTTCTCGCCGAACTGGGCGTTGCCAACCGCTTTGAACGCTGCCACGCCTTCCGCAGTCTTCTGCCGTGCATACATCTCGCACTCGACGACGCCATCCTGGATCATGGCGATCAAGGCTTGCTTAGTCCGTTCAGCGTAGTCATATGCTTGCCACAGGCTCCGCAGCGGTGCCACGGGAGCTGATCCAACGCTTTCGAGGATGCTGTTTAGTTGCTGCTTGGTTCGCGTCCGCACATCGTCCTCCACAGCCTCGGCCTCTTTGTCCATCTGTTCGCCCACGCGGAGCGATTCCTTGAGCGTGCGGTCGAATGTCGGCGCAATCTCTTTCAGCTCGCTACGCACACGCCGATGCTCCGTCTCTGCAGCCCTCCTGTTGATCTCTGCCAGTAACTCTACGTCACCCAGTAGGTTGAGCAAGTAGGTCTTGGCTGGAGCCAGTTTTGATAGCGACCGCTTCTCCAACACAAAGTTCCGTAGCGAGGCCTCCAACCTGTCGAAATCGGGGTCCGAGTAGTCTGGATTGGCACCCGGCCCGTTGTCGCCGTTGCCATCGTCATCGGGGTCGCCGCCACCGCCGCCACTGCGGGACGACTCTGCGACACAGTTGTCAAGAACCTCGCTGGACGAAACAAAGTGCACAAAGTCTCGCGCGTCCTTGTGTGTTTCGGGACTGATCCTCGATACCTGGTCGAGAATACCTCTCATGCAGCGCGACTTGTCGCGGATGTTGTCGAAGCGGTTCACTACAATGAAGATGAAGGACTTTTCTCGCGCAGCCGTCTTGAGGAACTCTTTGGCGCTGAGCGTGAAGTGGTTCTCTGCTGATACCACAAACACGACCAGATCAATTTCCTCCTGGCGAGAAAAGACCTGGGTCGTCTGATACGAGTCCATGTTGAGTCCAGGAGCGTCGATGAGGGAAATGTCGACGACGCCATTGCGGAGCAGGGACTGGTCAATGGGCCGCGTATCGTCAACGTAGACTTTCAAGAGAGAATACTTGTCCACCGCACCGACTAGGTCGTCTAGATCACTGATTTTGAACACCTCGTAAGTCCCCTCGTCGTCGCGATTGTACACCACGTCGAGGAGGACCGCGTGCACCTCCTCCACACCGCTGTTCTCGCGGGCATCGATGACCTCGGAAAAGACAGATGTGCACGGCTGCTGGTCCTCAGGCAGGAGCCTCCGGCGGAGCAGTGCGTTGCAAAAAGTGCTCTTGCCAGCGTTGAGATCGCCGGTGATGAGGACCTTACTGCTGGTATCGTCGATGCGCTCGCGGATGCTCGCCAGATGCCGCAGCGCTTGTGTGATGCGTTCCTCCAGCAGCATTGCCACGCTTGACTTTTCGAGGGCCGACACGAGGCCCTGAGACGGCAGGGCTCCTAGGCGGAAGTCGAGGTTGAGCACGTTGAGCTGCTTGTGCTCGATGGGGTCCACGAGGCGGTTCTGGCCCGGCTCGTCGGGGTTGTCGCGCGACTTGCCCTTGCCTTTGCCGCGAACGGGGTGCACGGAGCTTTCTGGGTAGTAGATGGGCCATCGCTTGTTCATGGCCTGCAGCTCCTTGAGCGACTTGATGATGGCGGTGATGGACCTGCCGAGGGCGACTCTGTTGTCGTTGTACTGGAGCTGCGAGATCTGCGAGTTGACCTGGCGCACGGCGCTGGCCGACGGGGCGCGGCGGTGGGTGTTGTCGGGCGGAGCGGAGAGGACATGGGCGTGGTGCGAGCTGGATGCGCTCGGGTTGGTGTCGCGGCCGCCAGCGACGACGACGTCCGGTTCGAGCACGACTGAGCCGCCGTAGCCCGAGTCTGGCGCGGTGCCAGCCTCGCTGGGGGTGTCGTCGTCGCGTGGCGCGGGCTCCGAGGCGAGGTCGGACGGCCTGCGCTTGGCCTTGCCCTTGTAGGTCTGCACCATGGCTGGAGTTGGGGGCGCAGGGTGCGAGCGGGGTCTGGAGATGCTGCGAACGCCTGCTGCTGCCTTCTTATAGCGTCTCGCGGGGCCCCACGGCTCTTGCCTCTCGTTGCGGGTGAGTGTTGGCTGACGTCTGGGCCGGTCTAGGGTTTTTGCCGTTTTGGGCCGTGTATGCCCCTGGTGAAATTTCCAACCGCCACCCTCACGACAGTGGTGAAACAGGTAGCGGCGCTCATGATACGCAGGACGACGTTGCAGGCGGCTCGGGCGCTCGAGTGGAGCGGCCGGGGCGCCGCCGTGCGGCACGCCACCCAGGCAGAAGGCTGCAATGGCCAGTTCCGCTGGCCGCCAAGTTGAACTCTTGTAGCTCCTTCCTCTAGTCCCTCGCAGTGCCATGCCTCACACCCAAAGAAG
>JANJPH010000041.1:0-51297 GCA_030407195.1 [Candida] tunisiensis
GGAGAGTCTTGACTATGACTCTCCAGGTACGTCTGGCGGTCGGGGTCACGGCATGGACCGTTACGGCGACGGCCGCGACCGGCGGCGCGATGACCCAGGCGCTGTAAACCCCGGCCGCCCGGGCCCGCGGCCCGCGGCCCTCGCCCGTCCCAGCGCCCGCCTTTGCGACCGCTCGTCCGCTCATTCTCCGGAACCTAAACGCTACCGTCCGCCGTGCGCGGAAAAAGCAACGCTCGCACACAGCACCGAGAATGGCACAAAGCAGGAATGAAGGGGTACAGGAGGGGCCCGCAACAGGCCAATCCCACAGCCGAACGGAGCGTGGCTTCACTGTGGTAACCTGGGGTAAGGCGATCCCATTCGTGGCACGCTGCGTGCCACATCCGACCCCTTTCTGGCCGCTTCCATCCGTTTTTAAATACAATCCAGAACCCACCCTCCAACCGTTGCGGAATACCCATAGGGCAATTTCACCACCCCACCACAATCTGAGCCCCGTCGCCGCCCGGCCCCCCGGCCCTTTGCAACCCTCGTTCCGTTGACTTAAGTCGCTCCCTGCGCCGACCCAGCCGAGCCCGGGCCCTCCACGACAGCCACCAACCTCGCCCCCCGACCGGCTCCTGCCCCGTCCCCTGTCCGTCCCCCGACGTCACCACAGCGCCCCTTAATCACGCAGCGCGCGCCGTCGATCATCGCGCGTTATTTACAAATCTCGTGAAGCACCCGGACCTAATTTGCACAGCACGGTCCCCAGACGCTCACCACGCAAACGCAGCACCACCACCCATGACAAGATAGTCGCTCCCTTTGCCATCGCCACACGCCCAACCACACTCCTTTATTTATTTGCACAACCCTAATACCTTAATTTCTAATTTCAGCGCCACCAGCAGCGGCATGAGCTACCGAGCCAAGTTCAACAACCCCCGTCTCGACGCCATGGAGCGCGAGGTGTCCCGCCGCGTCGAGGCAGAATACCGCGACGACGTCATCCGCCACATGAAGCGCATGGAGGAGATCACCCAGGCAGACGCAAACATGATGGACCTCCAGCCAGAGCTCGAGTGGCACATGCGCCCCTACCTCCTCGACTTCCTCCTCGACACCCACATCACCCTCCGTCTGCTCCCCCAGACCCTCTTCCTCGCCGTCAACCTCATCGACCGCTACTGCTCCAAGCGTGTCGTCTTCAAGAAGCACTACCAGCTCGTCGGCTGCACCGCCCTCTGGATCGCGGCAAAGTACGAGGACAAGAAGAGCCGCGTCCCCAGCATCTCTGAGCTCAAGCACATGTGCTGCGGCGCATACGAGGAGGACATGTTTGTCCAGATGGAGGGCCACGTGCTCAACACCCTCGACTGGTCCATCGGCCACCCCACCTGCGAGTCGTACCTCGACCTCTGTCTGGGCACCACCGAGGGCCATCCAGGCACACACAACAGCACCGCCCACCCGCACGGCGGCGACGCTGCGTCGCCCGTCGGCACCACCAACCCTCAGACCGTCCGCCACGTGGCACGATACCTCTGCGAGATCTCGCTCTTCCACCGCAGTCTGCTCGGCTTTGACGCCAGCACCGTGGCGTCCTGCGCACACATCCTCGCGCTCCACATTCTGGCCTACTACCCGTCGATCCCGACCTCGACGAACCAGCGCGAGATCCAGTGTCTCACGCTTCTGGCGCAGCATATGGGCACCCCGTCGAAGAGCCTGGCTCGCAAGTATGCGCGCTCGTCGTTCTCGAACGCCACCTCCATAGTGGCAAACTTTATTGCACGTCAACAACACATGATGGCCCAGCAGCCGCAGCAGGCGATGCCCCCCACGCCGCCGCCCACGCTGCTGTCTAAGCCGTCAACGCCCACAAGCTGCAACTCGAGTATCATGAGTTCAAGTCCGCACACGCCGTGCTCCCCTGCGTTCACCATGACGAAGCCTCAGGGCTCCACAGCGAAGGACTCGCTCCACGTGGCAATCCCACCTTTCCGTCACGGCGGCCAGTACATCACGCCGCCGTGCACACCGGCCGACGCTGTCCCCGGAGCACCAACCCAACAGGTGCCTCCGCAGTTTGCCCCGCGAACGACGGCGGCGCCGACCTATCACCCGCAGTACTCATCGTACAGCATGGACACCAGCATGGTCTGAACGGATTCCTCCTCCGCGTGTACATGCGGACACTTTTTGTAACGGCTAATGACTCCTGCTCTATAAGCATATTTTGAATCACTAATAAACTAATGTGCATAGTACCAATGTTTCAGAGATGGTACCTCCCTCCCGTCTTGAACTATGAGCTCCTTGGACAGCCTCGTGCCCCACGCTCTAGCAGCGCTAGGGCCTTACGCCTGGGAGCTCGGCGTTGTCGGGGTCATGACACAGCACCAGGTCTCAGAGGTAGAGCGTGGGGTCGAGCTCTGTCTCGAGGACTACCGCAGGAGCCGGCTACGTGTCTCCTCTGTAAACTCCATCGGTGCTGTGTCTGACTTGATTGAGGACCGTCTGGGTGAGCACATAGGTGCCGACATGAGCGGCCTCCTTCGAGCCGGTCGTTCTCCCGAGGAGGAGTTCGCCACGGCAGTGTGGAGCTTTCTGTCCACCACTTGCCTCTGCCATCTCAACGGATCGCTGGCCGACCGGTGGAGAGCCCTACAAGTCAGGATCAACAACCACAATACACTGGGTTCGGGGTACCCGTCAGGCAATTCCTTCGGGATTGATAGATGCGGCACTGGAGTGTCGTTCCGACAGCCATCGGGTACATCTCACGCGCTGCCCTTGATGGTAGATTTTATGGCCGACTGTTTGCTGCTTTTGTGGACAATCGAACGCCGCTGCGGAAGCACCGACCCCCGGTCCATGGATCTGGCCTTCGGAGCTTACGGTGACTCTGACAACCCATCGCTTGCGCTGCGCCGGTTCGAAGCCATTGTGGAAGCATTAGACCGGTTAAAAAAAGTGAAATTAGCGTGCTAGATGATGCTATGTCGTGATCTCGTAACGTTCGTCAACTTCGTTAGCCAGCTTTTGCATGCGCACTGGGCTTGTCATCATCGTGGTCGGTATCGCTGCGGTGTAGGTCGGGCGGCAGAGAGCGGTGGCGTGCGTGAGAGAAGCGGGGCAGTGTCGGCCGCGGTGAGTGTGACGCTCGCGGGCCAACGCCACGCTCGGGTGTGCCAACCAACGGTTCGAACGAGACTCGTGTGCGGTAGGAGATGTAGTCAACGTCAGAATCAGACTCCTCACCCACGAAAATGGCTGGAATGCGATTTCCCCCAGAGCGACTCGCACTAGTGCTGTTGCTTCTCCAACGACGGCTCTTGCGTTTTACTGAACCCAGAGGCGAACGCATCAGCGGGGGCGAAGGTGCCTGTGATGCAAATGGTGATTGCCATCCAATCCCCCCGTCAAACGTGGCGCTTCGTGTTGCGATTACAAACACCAAAAGAACCAGGAGGACTAGACCTTGCACAAACGCCATACGCTTTTGAAACACTAGTTCCTCCGCGACAAGACTGAGCCGTGAGCTAAGGGCATAGGTATCTTGCTCCGCTTTCGCCCGTTGCAGCTCCACTGCCAGCGACGTGGTTGTCCACAAACTTTCATACTGGACGCGGAAGTGCTGAATAGTGTCGTTGAACTGTGCTAGGAACGCATCCACCTTAGCGTATTGTTTTCTTTCCATGTGTATCAGCGCGTCTCTTAGCAGCCGGGACTGGGCCTCCATGTACGCCAAACTTGTGCTGCTGTTCGCCTCCAGCATGGCTAGACGTTTCAGGATATTCTTGTATATCGATTCCTGAGTAGTAGGCTCAGGAGGCGCAGCAGTAGTATTCTGCGCAACAGTACTGTTGCCGGCCATAACATTCCCGTCAGCGTGAGAGACGGGACCATCTGAGACAAGACAGGCATTGCCGAGCACCAGGGGCAAGTATTCGTTTCCACGCGGGGGACAGACCGCCAACTTGCAGACAGTGCTATTTGACGTCCGCACCTCGGCATATGCGACACACTTAGGGGGAAGGACCTCCTCATCCTCACCTGACCGTTCGGCCGTTGGCAGAGCATTCGACGGCTCCGCTGACGCGCTAGCAGCTGAGGGTGGCCCTTCCCGCTTGTAATCCTCCATCATGGTGGTGCCATAGACACGCACGACGCTCACTGGGCAGTAGTACTCGTGACCCCAATGAGTGAGGAAGTCGATGCGCAGGTAGCGGGCCCATATCAGTGGGTTTTTTATCTCGAACGATTGAACATCACGAACATTACGAGCTTCGAAATCCCCTAGGGTGCGCCACTCCACGGCAGGATACCTATCTGCTACTGATAGGCGAACATGCCGGAATGTCGAAGAGAAGAACTCGAAATTTGCCAGCACCACAGTGTCAACGAGGATATCCTGGCAAAGCTCAATTTCCACAAACTTCGCCCCTGCGCTGCACTGATTGAGCATGTAGCTGTCCTTGTGTTCCTTCAAGATGGCACTGCTGCCTTTTGTGCCGGCGTTGGTCTTCATTATAGTGGCTGCACAATCGAACGATGCGTAGTTGAACCGGCCTTTGTACACTGTGCCTTCCTCAGCTTTGCCATCCCTTTGCTGTTTGCCAGGTGCGTCAGGGGCTGTGTGGACCGGTAGATTGACGATTCCTGACTCAGGACGGCTCACACTGCTTGCTACCGACGACATGACTGACCTGAGAGCATCCAAGTCCGCTTCTCTAGTGGTCCCTTTGTCGGCAGTGTCCTCCAATTGCCGCCATTCTTCGAAGGATAGAAAGCCAGCAGCAGTGTCTGGAGGCTGGCTCGTTGCAGCAGTCACCGTGATAGGCGTACGGGCGGATGTTTCAGTCGCGGATGAAGTCGCAAGCACAAGTCCAAGCCAGGCCAGCACCGCCTCGCGACGCTTCCACCTCATTCTTCATTGTAGTGCCGTTCGGGCGTTTGACGTGTGATGGCGCATGCCGCGCCGCATCGGAAAATCCTGCCCTTCAGCACCGGTCTCAGACTTACGTCACGTCGTGCTCTGGCGTAAATCAGAGACGCGCGGGTCACGTGAGGTTTTGCACGTGACATCGTGGCCGGCGCGTGTCGCGACGCCACACGGGAACCATAGGGGTCGCCTAGAGGAGGCTCTCGCCAGGAGCCGTCGTCCAATGGCCGACATATTCGACTTCAGTGGCGCGGAGGTAGTTGCAACGCCGAACCGGCCCACAGACTTGAGCCAGGTCCGGCCAGCGTCCGCCAACCGCAAAGGTGCTGCTACTGTAACACCAGACCGCGAATTCAGTTTGCTTGACAGCCCTCGCCGTTCTCTCACGGATACGAGCTTGCCGAAAGCCCGGGCAAGTCCCACGGCCCGCTCCAAGACCCCAGCTGCCGTGGCCTTGCCATCCTCAACGCCTCTGAGCGACGGCACAACCGTGCTCGAAATAGCCGGCTCGGCTGCCAGCGAGACTGTGCAGAGACCGGCTTCTCAGAAAGCAGGCGGACTGCACGGTCTTGTTGGACATCATGTCGACGAACGAGAACATAGCTGGTCTGCAAAGCTAACGGCAACGACTTCCACAGCCGGAACAAACAGCCGAGCGGAATGTCTAGCTCCTGGCTATATAGATCCAGTGAACATCGACGGTGCGCATGACTTGGCGCCAATCGACGCGCCTACGTCGCCAGAGTCTGCCACCATGGCTGAGCCTGAACAGGGTGGCTGGCCGATGCCTCCATCCACAGCCGCAAGCGCTGTGAGCGTCGCAAGAGTTGAAAGCCTCGATGGACCCGATGGCACACCCAAGAATGGATGGGACAAGCCCAGCGCATCAGGGTCCGAGGAGGGGAACCCAAACAGCGCCTTCGATGCCCGACAGCCCTCAGCGGAAGGACGCAGCCAACATGAGCAAAGCGAGCAGTCCAGGTCCAGCAAAGCCGCATCCTCTGTTGCCTCCACCAACTCGGCAAGTGCTGGCCCAAAATATAGGGTCGGCTTGTCTAAAAGAGCACGGGTTGCGCCATTACACCCCGGCCTTACCAGGAAATGATGCTACACCCCAGCCTTACCAGGAAACGATCTATTCATCGATCTACAAAATCACTGGCCGACCGAGAGTCTGCGATGGTACTGAGCAACACCAGAGGTGATGGTCCATTTAGCGTCCTTGATGGAGACCTCCTGCTTCGCCTTCTCGTCGTAATCGAACCACTCACCGTCTTCAAGGTCGAACCCGTCGAACGGTGTGCCGGATTTGACGCCCTTGCACTGGAATTCGCCGTCGGCCTTGAAGTCAGTGAACTCAATGCCTCGAGCCTCGATCTCTAGTAGCGGAACGTTCTTGCCAGAATCATCGGCCTCGTACACGTTCTTGGTGCGGCTGAGGGTGGCCGAGCTCTCGCGCTTGCAGCCACGGCACTTGAAGACGAAATTCGCCTCGCCACGGCTGCCACTGAGCGCATGTGTCTCGTACTTGTTGAAATGCACCCAGTTTGGATGGTCCTCGCGGCACGACGTGCACTGAACCCGGAACGTGTACTCGTACGGCTTGTCCGGGGTGTCGCTGAACTCCAGGTCCTTCACCCCGGTCACGTCAGCGTTCAATTGGAGCAGCAGCACCATGGTCTCGTCGTAGTTGATGTCTGTGGTTCGTGACTTGTCGTTCTGGGGTAATGGTCACGTGACATGTGTCCGTCAGGGCTAGGGTTCTAGGGTGTCAGGGTTAGGGCAGGACCGCCAGCCGATCATACAAAACGGGGAACAGCCGGAGCAGGCTCATAGGAAGCAGAGCCCCGGGCCCCTCTACCGTCGCCGCTGGGACGATGTCGCAGGCGCCGGCTTGAAGACGGAGAGCCCTCTATGTGTCCCCTTTAGCCGCCAGCCAATTGGTCCAGCAGCGGTTACCCGGCAGCCACAGCAAAATTGGCCCACCTCGATAGGTCGTGAACTCTGCGGCATTACGACCAGACGGATGCTCTAGCATGAGTATGTGTTTACGGAGCCGGGGAGCGGCACCCGGACGGGCAGGCGTGCGGCCAACGCTCGCAGCGCCCGGCCGGAGGACGCTACAGTCCTTCCGGTGCGTCCGGGTGACGCGGACCAACGCTATTGGCCGGGACAACGCCATCAGCATGACAAAAGCGGCCAACATGGCGACGATGAGCGAGTGGACGTGCTTCTACACGTTCGCAACGGCCGGCGCGGCTGCGACAGCGGCTGCGCTGAACGTGACACTCGCTCACAACTTGGAAAAGCAACAGCAACACCTCGAGGCCGAGGTTGCCGAACAGGCGCCCTTGCGGCCACAGGTCCCCGAGAAGTTCCTATGGCAGTCTCTCGGAGCGCCCAAGGACTGGCAGCGGCCAGCTCTGATGGCTGCGCCAACGCTGGCTGACGCAACAGCAGCTGCTGTGGTGGACGCGAATGCCGAGGACGTCGATGCGACAGAGGAGGCGGAGACGTTCAGGCCCCGACAGCTGGACTTTTCGTATGACGAGACGGGCCCTGCCGTGGATCCGGCGGAATGGCTCGACTGGGAGAGCCTGACTGCGTCGGAAGCCCAGACTCTGCTCGGACCGGCACTACAACGAGACGCCCGCTTGGAAGCTGCTATCAGGATGGTCGCTGACCAGCTGCTGCAGCTGGACTTGGTGAATCGCGCAATCGACGGGGAGGTGGACTCAGAATTCATCGACATTGAGGTCTGGCAACAATTGCCGCCCAAGATGCGGGATAAGGTGAGGCGTTGCATCAAGAAGGCGTACACTCCACCGCCATTGAAAAGCCTCGAAGCATATCAGCAGGACTGCGCGCGAACTCCATCACATCACGGCAGTGCGAATGTGTCAAAACTTAACTACCAGCTCAACCGCACGATTGCCAAATCGCGAAGACAGGGCCTTTCGGGCTTCAGCATCCCAACTGTGTATGACACGTTGGTTAGCTGTCTCGAGAAGCCGGACATATCGACATTTACGTTGTTGATGCGTCGCTTGGTGCAGGCGCATTGTCCGGCTGCTGCGAACGTGGTCCTCCAGGGCCTCCACGCGAGCGGTCTGCCAATAGACTTGGTGGCCTTCTCTGCGCTTGTCAAGAGCTCAGTGGCCGTTGGTGCAAAAGACCTGTTTCGGAGCCTATCAGGTACGGTTGACTTGCTTGGTCTGCCGGGGGTGGGCGATCTAGCTGAGCTGCGGCCAGGCGGCCCGCCTACTCTTCGGGTGCCGCTGGATGAGATGTCAACCCCTGTACCCCATGAGCATCGGCGTTATCTGTCGCCCAGGTCACTCTCGCAAAAGGAGCAAATGAGCCTCATATTGGCAAACCCGAATAATGGTCGCAAGCACTATGAGACACAGATGCAGTATCTGTTCGCGGCTATTGTCGAAGGATTCGTCAAATTTGGGCTCTACGACTTCATTGACCCTGCATTGCGGCGACTTCACGGCCTGGGTGTCGCCTTCTCCACACAAATTCTTGATCTCAATTTTCAGGCAGCGGCCAAGACGCGCGACGCGGTCCGTGCAATGTGGTCGTGGCGGCAGCTCAAGCTTTTGGATCACGAGGTGACTGCGGTGGATGGCAAACCTGTTGCTCCTGGGGTAGACAAGCTTGTCAAAAAGCGAGCCCTGTGGGCGGCCAAGCAATGCAAGTCCGCTTCACTCGCCGAGGAGATAGAAACATATTTCGCAGAACGGGCAAAGGAACTGCCTCTTGTAGAGCGTGTTCGCAACGCCTAGGTGGCAGGACACGACGCTAATAATGACGACATGAGTGTAAATAGACAAGGCATGCATAGTATACAAAACGTGAGGGTGCCCTTGATACGAGGGACAGACTTGCTCTAAATTCCAAGCATCGGGAACCAGCGGCAAAACTGCACGGACAGAAAGCCGATGCCGAAGTAGACGATGAGCTTTGTCACGACTTCGACATCGTACCGAACCCGCGGGGGTGGCAGCTTCATCAGCTCAGGTGGTGGCGCATCGTTGACATCCAAGAGAGGCTCCATTTCAGAGGGGCTTTCACCTACGTCAGTCCCAGACGTCTTTGCCCGTGCCTTGGACCGCAGATATTCGCGATATGCCAAGCTCTCCCACACATCGGCCTGTGATTGTGGCCCAATACTATCAGAGCGGCTCCGGCTCTTCGCAAGGTTCTTCACAAGGCCTGGGATTTCGTGAGCTTCCACAAGAGTGGTGTCTGGGATCTGCGGAGGAACATCTTTGTACCGCGATGCCTGAACGAAGAACTTGCGAGGCTGCGACAGTCCAATGCGTTCGATCAAACGGAACAACGGCGGCAGGTACTTGTGCAACATTCGCTTCATGACAGCTCGCCATACAAATATGGTCCCAACGCCAATGACGAGCCGTGCCAACACTGTTACCGCAGTGTTTCCGCCCCCAGGCGACCATACCCTACCAGTGAGACGCATATTTATCCACTGAGAGATCTCTACTCCAGCCACGACACCAAGAAACGCCACACCATCATCAAAGCAGGGACAGTTGTCAGCAGGCTCTGGGTGTATGCGAACGAGCACAAGCATCATCGGGATGACAAGGAATATCCACGGCTCCTTGGCTTCGAGGACAACGTCTAGGATGGGCCCTTCGAGTGCGTTATTGGCTGCCCATAGGCCCCAGCCGATGAGCCCGCCTATGACAACATCCAGGAAGCCGTGCATCCCGCAATATATCCTGCCCACGGAGATGCTGGCCATGAAAAGCCAACACGCGTGCCAGGCTATGGCCGCGGTCGACTGATCCTTCGTCTGCGCCATTGCATCCAGGAAAAGCAAGCCAGCTGACACGGCATTCGCAGTGTGTGTGGATGGGAAGCCGTACTCGAGCGCAGCTGAGCCGCTCATTGTGAGCCGATGAAGCGGCGGCGACAGCGGGCGAGGCAGACAAAGCAGGTCCTTCAGGACACCGGTCAAGTACACCCCAAATGCCAGGGTCATCACAAGACTGCGAGCCATCCTCGGATAGCCGAACCAATATAGAATCGGCAGCATTATCATGAAGAAGGTGTGGGTGCCCAGGTTTGCAGTCAGCGTGAAGTAGATGTCGGCTGGAACGCTCCGAGTGCGTTGTTGGAATGCTGCGAGGTGTGGTGTCTCCCATCGAATGAGAGGCAGCATGGCGTTGCGGAGTCGAAACCGCCAATCCGGTAGACGGCGCTGGTAGTGATTGAGGCTGCGGTTGCCGGCGTCAGTACTGCGCCGCCGGCGTCGTTTCTTCGCGATGTCGCTGGCTGGGTCGAGCTCAGCCTGCGCGGCGGTCAGCAGCGACATGAAATGTGCGCTACTAGTCGTCTCTGGCGGTGCCGGGCCCCCTTTTGCCGTCTCGTGCTCCAGGTGCGCGAAACCCGGGTTCCTCTCCTCCACGTCCTGAACGCGACCATTCTCGTGTCGGTCCGGCGCCGCGTCCGCGGTGCCGGGGTAGCTAGGGAAGGGGGTTTCGTCATTCTGCGTGGCTTCTGTCATCGTGGAGTATCCCGCGCGTGCTCCACGTCGCGTCCGTTGCCCCGATCACCTTGTCCCGTGGCAACCAGCGGCAAAAAATGAATGGAAGGCCCGTGCCTCTCACTCGTCGAGTGTCGGACGTAATGATGTGAGCCGGCAGCTGCACGTCTCGGCCAGAGAGGGTTGGGGTACGAGCCGTGTTCGGGGTAGAAGAAGCCAAAAAAAATTAGGCGAACCTAAGCGTCCAACGCAGGGATCGAACCTGCAATCTCCGGATTCGTAGTCCGACGCGTTGCCATTGCGCCAGCTGGACGGCTTTGCTCTGTGAGTTGAGCTTTAAATTTCGGTGCGCTATATAAAGACAGCGGGAAATCTCTTTTCGGGCCTTTCCAGGGGCGCAGTCGCTGCGAGACGGCTCTAGTGGTTACGGGGCTCACAGTTATGGGCAGCTGGACCGCTCTAGCACATTTCCGGGCTCTTCCCAGGTATGCCACACAACACGACCCACCGGGGAGCTCGTGGCGTTGGCGCGTCCGCCGCTTTCGAATGTAGATCGCACAGCCTGCCCGCGACAGCGCCTTGGCAGAAAATGCCACGTGCTGCTAGAAGCTGTCTGAGAAATACCCCGGTTTGAAGCGGGATGCGCTCACTCACACATCCTGAGAAGCTGGGGTTGCGCTTGGCGTTATCTGCACGGCTCCTTTTGACCTCGCAGTCCACTGCTTTGGCGATTTCCACTGCTTTGGCACGCTCTCGAGCAATGGCCTGGCTATGTCGTGGTTCCACCGGCTGCCAGTTACTTTGAACGCCTACGTGCATCGCTACATGCCTGTCAGCGATTATGGTTCTCGCGGCAATAGCACATCTGCTTGCGTCTGTTGACGTGCCGTTCAGCCCGCGGGCGCAGCGCGCTGCCATTCGTAATGCTGACTGGCACGAAGACGACCGTGTCCGAGGCGCACGTTGCTGTGCCAGTGACGCTTGCCACTACTGCAGCCGAGGCACTTCGTACAAGTGCTTCCACCATGCGCTGGTCAGAATCTCTGCTCTGGTGCATCGTTGCCATCGAGAGTGCCAACCGTCCCCGTATGTAGCGCTAGCCGTTGCGCCGTCCAGGCCGAGGCCAAAGAGCGGTCGGAGCACCAATGGCACAGCTCCGCGCATCGCTAGCTGAACACCGGGTTGGAGCGCCACAGCTCTCCAACTAGTCGGGTCCGCAGACTTGGAGAAGTGGTCGACGTGTCGTAGGCCAAGGAGAGTTGCACCTACATGCTAACAAGCGACTCTGATACAAGGGCAGATTGCCACGCGCTTGGTGCCCAACACAAGGCGCCGCGGCTATGCGAAAGCAGTAATCACGGAACAACGCCGCTGCGAGCTGCGGCACGCGTGATAGGCGGCTGTCCCTGCGAGGGACACTGGAGGTTTGATTCCGCTAGTGCATTCGTGTTCAACGGCCGCACCTGGTGCCCATCAGGCGTGCCGCCTTTGCTGATCTCTATGATCGTTGATTTTGACGGTGTGGAATGTTGGCCAACAGACCGGGCGAACAGTGCCAACTACCAGACTAGCATCAGGCTGGCCGGTGGTCACTTGGCCACCATCCACCATCAGCACGAGCTCGGCGCAACAACGTTCAGATGTGGCACAGCACCCGCGCAACAGAGAACGGGCTGCCGCGAGGGGCGCCATCGCAGGGCACCCCGTCGCGGCAGATACGGAAGAGATCGCTGCCGAACGGGTTAGACGTGCCTGCGCCTCAGACAAGATTGCGCAAGCAAACTATCCAACGAAGCGAAAGGGCTAGGGCTCGGCATTAGAACCCGGGAGTTGGTTTCACAGTCAGGGCTCCTCGGTGCATGTCTGGCAGCCCGATATCTGATTGTATGATAGACTCCTGCGCAATCACATTAAACGGGGAAACTAGCTGCTTCGGTTTACAGGCACAGCCCCGTCTTTCCCAGCCTGTAAATGGGCGTTGAAATGCCGTGTTCCACAATGTCTCATCCCCTCGGGGTGCTTTTGTCATTGTTTAATTTACTTCGTGAAGCAGGCCCGTCCCTTGCAGAAACATCGATGTGGTCACTGCACGGTGGATAAACATTACAGTAGTAGCAGCTGAGCCAAGCGTTGGCCCACCCTGCTGCGCCTGATACGCGCACGGCCGTGTTCGACGGCGTCGTTGGCGGAGGCGGCGTTGGGCTGTTGATAATCGCGGGAAATTTGTAGAGGCATCGCCGGGGCCAAGAGTAGAATCGCGGTGACGCAATTCCAGCAACGCCCTTGCCACGAACACAAACAACCACTCAACCACATGCAGGTTTCGCGTCTAAAACAAGCTTCGTTTGCCCTGAACTGCTCCTCACCACCGAGTGGGGTAGCGTTCCACCAATCCAACCACATTGGGTGCGGTGGGCAGCGTGTTTCAGTCACCGCCACCTGCCGCGCTGTATCGAAAAGCGGGAACTCGCACACACCGACCAAGTAAAGCAACTTCTGAGGCCCAGGAATGGCAATCATGCTACAGCTGGGCCTGACAGTGGGTAACAGGGCGGCAGAGGCTGTCTCTAGCGCTGCTTCGCCAAGACGATTACTGAGATGTTGAAATGCAGAAAATGCGTGGCCCCGTCAGAGAGGACACGCGTATGCTCGAGCAATACTGAACCAGCTATTCAATATCTGATAAATAACATCGACCTCCTCCAAGAGGCAGGGAAGTCGCGGCTGATCCGCGAAGGACCTTCATACTGGCGCGATGAAATACTCGCTGAGGATAGCTCTAGCATGCGTCCTTGCGGCGCTTCATCTGGCCCCGGCCATGGCCATGGTCACGAAGCCGGAGCTGTGTGCCTCTAGCTGCCTCTTCCTGATGACCACTCGGGGGTTCGACGACTGCACGCCAGACAATTCCACATGCCTATGCCATAACAATAACTGGCGAGTCACGATGGCGAAGTGCGTATATGACCACTGCCCCGATAGAACTGCTGACGCCCTCCTGGACGCCTTTGCCCATGTTTTCAAGGAAGGATGTGCGCTTGATCGCACTCCTGCCATATCGATGGCACTCCAAGAGATGTTCCTCAACGACATTGACACCGCTCGAACAACCAAAGGTACCCCATTCAAGAAACTATTCAGCTTACCAGAAGGCGAGACCGTCGACAATTGGGTAGAATTCGATTCCGAAACGTTCTCACAAATGTGGGAGATCGAGGCCAACATATACCAGCAGAGAGACAACGCAGTGTGGCAAGGGTCGTTCCTGGTGTTTTTTATGCTGCTGGTCGCGCTTGGGTCTGCCTTCAATCGATTCATCAGCTACGTGGCTATAAGATCAGGTCGTGCGAGGACGCACATGGCGCGCCCTGGCAACCTTTCTCGATGGTGGCAAAAGCACATCAGCGTTCCAGCTACGTTCGGTCTCCACCATATCTCCCGCGTGAACCTTCTCGGTATTCCCCTGAGCCTACCAACGCGCTCGGAGAGTATTGTTATCACTATCTACACTTTGCTGAACGTGGTGTTCCTCTCTTCCATGTACAGGACGTATCCTAAGAGTATCTACACCCTCTCGCCGCCCGAAAACCAGCTGAGGCGCTTCTTCGGTTACAAGCTGAGTATTATCGGCACTGTGCAGATACCTATGCTGACTCTATTCGCACTGCGAAATAACCTCCTTATCTGGCTCACCGGCTGGAGCTTTGCCACTTTCAATGCTTACCATCGAGCAGTTTCGCGTGTCGTTTTCCTTGAAATCACTCTACATGCCATCATGAAAGGTTGGGGATGGAGTCAGCGTGGAATACCGATGTTTGAGACGTTCTACCAGCCGATGTTTTTCCGCCTTGGTGTCGCGTCAGCTGGTATCATGCTTCTCTTGGTCCTATCTGCCCCATTCAGGCATCGCTTTTACGAGGTATTCCTTGGGCTGCACATCGTTGGTGCCTTTGCAGCTTACCTTCTTGCAATCTGGCACATGGAGGGATTGGGCTACCAGCAAGCCATGTACGTCTCTTTGGCTATCTGGGCAGCGGATTGGGCTGCACGACTTGGCCGGATTCTGTGGCTCAACTTGCGTTGGATTCGTGCCAACACGCGCATCTCCCGTACAAAGGCTGTCGTCGCCGTGGACGAAGCAGCAGACGTCATCAAAATGAACGTGAGGCTGCCGGCAGCATGGCGTGTCAAGCCTGGCCAGTACGTCTTTATTCACATCGGTCGCTTGCACTGGTGGGAGTCGCACCCTTTCTCTGTCATCGAAGCCTCGCCCTTACTCGGCGAAAAGGCGGGCGGCACTACTGACGGTTCATTCCAGCTGATAGCTCAGCGACGGGGTGGCATGACCCACAGGCTGATGGAGCACCTCAAGGCTCAAGGAGACATGGTGACAGAGATGTCCGTGGCTGTGGAAGGACCTTATGGCCATACCGCGCCTGTCGACAGGTATGACACTGTTTTGCTGGTTGCTGGCGGTGTTGGCATTACCGGTATGCTGCCTTATGCTGAATACCTGGATCGACTCGCAAGTAAGGGTAGTAGAGGACCATCTAAAAATGGCCGAAACACTATCCTTGTGTGGGCAGTCCGCGAGACGTCAAGCATCGACATGGTGGCAAGTCGCCTGAAACGTCTTGTGAATCGTGGACATGTTGATGTCCGAATATTCGTGTCGCGGTCGGACGGAGTTTCTGAAGAGAAGGTGGGTGGCATAACTCAGACTCATGGCTACAAGCTGCAAGGCTCGCCCATTCTGGGGCACTCACCTACAGACACCCTGCCGACGCCACCTGTTGCCGCCGAACTGCGCAGAGAGAGGCATCAGGATTATGAGTTGCCCTCTATTCTCCCTCGCACTGACAGCGATCTAAGCAACATGAGCGGCAGTGCGCGTGTGGTGTATCTCCCGAGTAAGAACCCGTTCAACCACAGAAACTCCAGCGAAATGTTTTCTGACAGCTCACGATCACCTTTCGAGGGTCCCCGGCCTGAACCAGCATCTAACACCACGCCCTATACGAACGGTCGAAGGCAGAGAGATGGCCGGCCTCTGGGACATTCAGGCGGTTCGGCTGGGCGCCGCGTGGCAGATTGTGTCCGTTTTGGATCACGGCCAGTGATGACAGAAACTGTCAGAGCAGTGTTCACTAACGCCGACGGCAGCGTGGCAGTTGTCGGATGTGGACCGGCATCCCTGATGGATGTCCTGCGACAGGCGGTTGCCCACGACATTGATTTGGTAGAAAACGGCCGTGTCGATTACTTCGAAGATGCGTTTGCTTGGTAGCATGGCTTTGGGCTACGCAATAGATACCCCAGTTTTTTTTTTGTTGATTGATTGTCTATCATGAAGTACAGTAGGCGTTACAGAACACCCTTCGACTTGAACAATGCAGGAAGCTCACCAGCTTTTTCCTTCTCCTCGAGCTGGACTTCACCGCCGAAGTGCTCACCGTTGAAAAAGATGTTCGGAACGGTGTTCTGGCCAGTGAGTTCAAGGAACGCCTTTTGTAGTTCGTCTCCGTTGGGGTCGAGATCAAGCTCCAGCCAATATGCCTCAACGCCGTGTTCCTTGAAGACACGCTTTGCGTAGACGCAGTCCTTGCACCATGTCTTTCCCACGACAAAGAAGGGGTGCTTTGCAATATACTCCTTTGCTTGTGCCACGTAGTCGGTCATGTTTGTGAGTTCTCGTGTGGCTGACAAAACCTTGACGTCCTCTATTTAAGCCCCAATGTTGTGGCTGGTGTGTGGCTGAACGTCTGCAGGCGCGTCACGTGATTGAGGGTCGCGACCGTCCAAAGACCCCGCATGCCGAAGAAACTCGATTACTACGCTAAATGCAGTGGTTCTCGCCCCGAGGCTTACGTTGATCTGTTCCGGCTATGCCCGGAGCATAGTTCGCGCATTTGTGCCGTGGGTATCGGAGTGCGACCGTTCAGCCTGGAAGTTCCGATAGCTGCTGAACTTCTGCCTCCTCGGTTGCCAAATTCGATTATTACTATACTACAAACAATTAATTACCAGCTGTATGCCTCTTCGTAGTAGTCCAGGCGGCCGCCCTGGGTAAGGTTCACTGACTCGGCCATGAGTTCTCGGAGCATATCCATCATGCCGGCCGGCCCAGAAGAGATCACCGCCGCCGAGCCGTTGCACTTCGGAATATTTTGCTGCAGATATTGCCGGATCGTATCACGACCCTGGTTATGATAAACATAATCCGTGATCAGACGCGATTGGCCGACATTCTCCATACCAGACAGGTTCGGGCTGGCCGTCCACTGCTGTGAGATTTGGGCGAATGCCATGTTGTGCGCGTTCGGGTTCGGCGCGTAAAGCATAGGGCTCTTGTAAACATTGCCCACGTCAGCATATTGGTTGCCACCGGGGAGTTGCGGCCTTTGCTTCTCTGGGAACTGGACGGGACCATGCTGGTCGTGGAATGGACTGTCGGGGTTGTCGTCACCAAAATCGAGCGTGTGATTGGACCGTATCGAGCTGCGGTCGCCCGCACTGCCGTATCCATGACCAGTCTGTCCGCGGAACACACTGTCCTCTCTGCCCTTAAACTGCAGGAAAGAACTCTCGTCCGTGATGTAAAGGCGAATATCGACCTGGCCCGTCCAAATAAGTGCACGAATACGTTCAGTGAACGGCTCGATGTCACGGCCATGGCGTACAGACCAGAAGAGCCTGATCTGGATGCGGTTGTGCTCGTTCGATGCTTGAAGCAAGAACTCACAGTAAGGCAGGATGGCTGTGATGCCGACGCCTCCTGCTATCAGAAAGACTGTTTCATAGCGTTCCACGGGGGCCGCAACACCGTAGGGCCCTTCGACTCCAATTGAGATTTCGACACCATCGTCTCCGCCCTTTTCGGCTGCCTCGCGTAGAAGTGTGCTTCGTAGTGCCTTTGTGATGCCATCCCGGGGTTTGATGAAGAGCTGAAATGATTCGCCATCCGGGCCCGGACCGACAACGGAGAAAGGATGCGACTCCCAGATGCGCAAACGAGCGATATGAATGAAGACGTATTGGCCCGGCGCTATCTGCCACATGCGTGGAGTGTGAACTTTCAGGTTTATGATACCAGAGTCCTCGTCGACGAGAGCGAGCGCCAGCGTCCGTGGCACCGTTGCCGCGCTAGCCTTGCCAATAGAGAAATTATACCAGACCATCCTCGCTGTCCTCATCAGCCAGTCTGCTGCCCAGAGACCGTACGATACAAGCATAGTCTGCTGGTAGCCAACTCCCTCGAGGTGGAGGTAAGCAAACAAAAGCAAGCAGAAGGCGGCCAAGATATGGAACAGAAGGAAGAACTCATAGTATGATCCGCGGACGGGCGCTGATAGAATAATGACTGACATGAGAATAAGGGCCGCCAAGCCGAACTGGAAGAATCTTTCTCTCAGCCAGTCATCCAATGACCCCTCGTCACTAGTCTCGAGACCAGCCATGATCTTGACAATTCCATGTACAGCAAGCTCAAGGAACACGACCCGGGCAATTGCTCGGTGGAAGGTGTTGAATGTGGCAAAGCTCCAACCCGTGATTTTGATCAGAACATTGTTGCGCAGGGCAAACAAAGTCATCATGGGTAGCTGAGTGACGGCAATAATCGCCACTTTGTCTGAAACGTAGCGGTACATCTGGAACTTGACGGTGGTAAGCAGGGGATTCTTCTCGCGGGTCTTGTAGTCCGTCATACAGAACACAACGTTCAGTAGAACATAAATGGCAACAACGATGCCCTCCCACCGTTTTGGGAGCGAGAATCTAAGGCCGAAGGGAGAATACCGTTCACTATGCCGCTTGTTGAACAGAGCTGGTAGAAACAAATGTCTCTGTAGCGTAAGCATCAATCCTCCAGGTTTCGCCATGAACTCTTGCCGGGACGCGGAACGAACTGCAACCGCCGCCAGGAGACGCTTCAGGCCCACTAGAATAATGATAATCATGAAGTAGCCACTCAAAAACGACCCTTCCCATACTGCGTTGTCTTTGTTTTGCCGGTTGATCTTGATGGCCTTGAACATATTCTTGAAGTCCTTGGGGTCCGTCTTGATCCATGTGTCCACCATAGTGTTATTAGCATCTTCCATAGAGATGGAAGGCATTAAGCGGGCATAAAAGACCGAGTTGAAGAATTCATACTTGTCTAGGTCTTCACCCTCCACTCGACACACACGGTTAGCCAAATGGGCATAACCTTGAATATGAGCAGAGGGTGTCCTATCAGGGCAGTTCTGCTTGATACACATGGCCATACTAGCCTGCCAGTTTTGGTTTTTGCAAAAGCAGTGGGCGTCCCTGATAGGACAGTCATCGAATTGATATCTGTGCTTGATCAGTTTACGGCAAGTGTCGCCACAAATCTGTGCCTTCGTCCACATGGCGAATGCTGGCTGGGCCAGCAGCGCCAGTATTGCAACTAGCACAGGGACGAGTTGCCTTCTCCGTACCATGGTGATTCTGGTGTTGTGAGTGCTGAATCAGACAGCTGGTGAAATGTGCCCGTGGTCGCCCTGATAAGGGAGCGCCCCCCTGGACGCAATAGTTGTGCATTGCAAGACCCATGGCTCATTTTCGGCTGCTCCGACCCTCCGCGCTGTCCGTTTCAGCTTCGTCCTGCGGACGCAAAGGTGTGACAACATGCCGAGATTGTTACAGGCATGGTAATCGGCTGGTGGGCGCTCGGGTGGACTGCGTTCCCCCGTAAAGCCAGCGGCAGGCCGTCCGAGTACCAGCTATGCCCGGTTTAGGCTAGAACCCCACCTCATTGTTCGGGTGGGCGGGTCACCTGCTTAACGGTGGAGTGGCAAGTGCCACACAATGTGAAACAACATAGAGCACAGAAACAACGTAGAAGAGGATACGAGGTCGCACTCATCGGCTTGACTGGCTGCTTCTTTGTGACGGCTGCCCCTCCGCCCAGTTCATGGGAGCCGAATAAGCGAACTGGTGGGTCCTGGCATGTCAGTGTTTCAATAGTGGATCACACCATGTCCATAACGGCACGTAGCTCCTGAACACAGCCAATGCTACTCACGTGGCAGTGTTAATAGTACACTGCTCATCACCGCCGTTGCCGGGACTGTCATACTTGTACCTCAGACATACAGCTGAATTTTCATATAAGACGCCGAGCTCCTGAACGCTAGTGCACAGGAGACGGACTCTTTTGAGGAGTCTGCCTATAGCTTGTCCTCTTACGTTTCCAATTGATGTGGTTGGCCACCAAGGTGGCGGCAAATCCGCAGCGGCCACGGCTGCACCGACTAGTTGCAAAGCTGTCATCATACATTACAGGGTATTACACACATTTTGAGATGCAAATGGTCATGCTGCTGCCACCGGGGTGAAAGTAATGAGGGGACCATCCTTGTGACCGGCAAAATGGTCCCACATGCGGAAGTCCGACGGGAGCTCGCCCTTACGGAGCTCGAGATCACCCTCAGGGATGCCGCCGCCGTTCTCTGCAGCGAAGACGGAGGTGTAACCGTAGCCATAACGACCATCGCCAGCCTCACCTTCCATGCACACCTGCCAGTCGTACAGGAAGCAGACGCGAGCTACAGCGACATCAAGCTCCTTGTATGCGAGCGAACGACCAATGCACGCACGCGACCCGATCGAGAAGGGCGCAAACGCATCGCGGGCACGACGGTAGGGAGAGTTGGGGTCGTTTTTGTTTTCGCCATCCTTAAGCATGAAACGCTCAGGGTCGAAAGTGTCAGGGTTTGGATAGTACTCGGGGTTGCGGTGCAGGGAGAAAGTCGATACGCCAACATCAATGCCCTTCGGGATAACATGGCCGTCAATGACCGAGGTCTTGAGAGTGCGGCGGGGGAGGACACCAGCGACAGGAGGGGCAAGGCGCATAGACTCATCAATGCAGGCACGCAAGTAGGGCACTGCAACAAGCTCCGACTTGCTCGTGATCTGCTCGACATCAGAGAACTGCTCACGAATCATCTTCTGCAGTTTGTGGCGGATTTCGGGATGAGTGCCCAGATAGTGCAGAGTAGCGGAAAGAGCAGTGGAGGTGGTATCCGAACCGGCAACAATCAGCAAGTTGGACTCTGACCAAAGCTCATCCGGCTTGTAGCCCATGCCAGTTTCGGGGTCCTTAGCATGGAGCAAGTAGTGAAACAGGTCCTTGCGATCAACAGGGTCCTCTCCCAAAGACCGCTTCTCGTTGTACTCCTTCTCGCGGGCAGTGCGCTCAGCAGCCTGCGCCTTGGAGTACTCCATATAGCGCTGACGATCGGCAGCGACCTTGCTGAAGAGGATCTTCTCCAGCTTGAAGGTGTCAATGAGACGCCAGGTGGCACACATGAGATGGCGGTGTGCAGCGTTCGAGATGAGGTTCAGGACGAAGCGGTTTTGGTTCTTGAGCATATCAAACGACTTGCCGAAAGACAGCTCACCCATGACGTCAAAGGTGAGGTAACCAGAGACCTTCGAGATGTTCTTGGCCGGGGTCTTAGATTTGGGCGTCGGGATGACATCGCGGGTAGTATCGCCAAGCAGGTCGGTGAAGAGACGGATCTTTTGGAGCACATACTCTTCAGCAGACGCGAGAGCAGCGTCAGAGAAGGCATGCGACATGACACGCTTCTTGCGGCTGTGGATGAGCTTGTCGATGGCCGAGTGGGTGGAGGGAAAGCCCTTGCGCGCAGGGAAGCCGTTGTAAAAGTCGCTCTTGATGATGTTGGCCTTGTTGCCCGAGTAGATGTCCTTCAGCGCTCCCACGGTGCTGAAACTGAGACGCTCGGGTCCATAACGCACCACGGGGCCATAGCGTTTGTGCAGACGGTAGTAGTGAAGATGACGGTCACCTTTCCAGGCATGGTAGAGGTCGACTAGGTTGGTGAGCTTGCAAAGCAGCGGACCAGGATACTTGGCCAACGGGTGCAAGAACAGCTGGTACACGATATAGCCGAGGCCGGAGAGGCCCAGGGCAATGAAAAATGCCGACACCAGGTTGGCGAGAGTGGAGGAGTCGACACTCTCCGAGACCTTGCCAATCATCATTGCGTTGAGAGGGAAGAAATTCGTGATTATTCCTACAAAGAGACGGTGGAGCCGCCCTTATAAGGTTGGACAGCGCCTCGGCTAACAAGGGACGCCGCTTTTCCCCAGACTGCCAGCTGCCGGCAAACTATTGCACCCGCCAATCCGGGTTTCGGTAATGGGGCCCCCTTTGTGCGCAACGGGCCAGATCCAACGGGCCGCCCATCGCCAATAACCGGCATCGTGCGGCGTTGACTGCATGCCCCTCTGCGGACTGCGTGGTGCTCATGTGACCGGCACACCACGGCTATTGGCCAGCTTGTTTGCTCTATGCCGCATCTGGAAGGACAATAACCACCAGCCGTTGCGCCGGGCCCTTGTCAACCCCACATTGTGCATCCGTTTGGGCCCTCATCGCCGCGGGTGCTGGCGTGGCAACGTCTGTTTACGTTTTGCTCGTCTGGGCCACCCAATAGCCGGAGGGCTCACGACCTGAACGTCCGTGGGCGACGGCCGGGGTCGACGGTCGTGTGCTCTGCACAGCCGTGGCACTGCCAAAGACACCCTCCACGTAGCTGCACAGCCAGGAACCGTCCAAAGCAGCTGCACAGCCAGGAACCGTCCAAAGCAATTGCCAAACGGCCAGTTGAAGGTTATAGAGCCTCAACGTTCGCCAAAATGCCATCAAAACGGCTCACAAAGTAGTTCTCACCCATCTATTATTAATGCAAATCGTAAGGAACATTACAGGTTGCCACGCTTGGCCTGCTCGCGCTCGATGGCCTCGAACAGGGAGCGGAAGTTGCCAGCGCCAAACCCGTCGAAGTTGTTGCGCTGGATGATCTCAATGAACACAGTGGGGCGGTCCAGCAGGGGCTTGGTGAAGAGCTGGAGCAGGTAGCCACCCTCATCGAAGTCGATGAGGATGTTGAGGTCCTGAATGTCCTCAAACTTCTCGTTCAGCTTCAGCGACGACTTGGACAGGCGCTCGCGCATCGCCTCGTAGTAGGTATCGGGCACCGAGATGAAATCAACGCCACGGTCGCGCATGTGCTTGACGGTGTGGAGGATGTTGTTGGTGCGCAGAGCAATGTGCTGAACACCAGGACCGTTGTAGAAGTCGATGTACTCCTCGATCTGCGACTTCTTCTTGCCGTGGGCCGGCTCGTTGATCGGCATCTTGATCTTCTCGTCAGGCGAGGCCATCACAACGGACTTCAGCGCGGAGAACTCGGTGCAAATGTCCTTGTCGTCCACAGACCAGAAGCGATGGAAGCCGAGAGTCTTCTCGTAATAATCGCAGGCCGCGTCCATCTCGTTCCAGCCCTGGTTGCCGACACAGTGGTCGATGGCGTCCAGCTTGATCTCCTCGAGGATCGAGTTGAGAGGGTCGTTGGGCAGTGCCTGGGTCGAGAAACCGGGCAGGAACGCACCGGCGTACCGCTTGCCGTCCACGACACGCTGGACCATGGTATGAGTGGTCTCGCCGTATGTGGAGATGACGGCGGTGATCACAGAGCCGAACTTGTCGGTCTGGGTGGAGGGCGGCGCCACGACACGCGCGCCGTTCTTGAGCGCAGCGTTGTAGACGGCGGCGGCATCGTCGACCTCGAAAGCGACGTCCTTGACGGCGTCACCGTGCTTCACGAGATGATCATTAATCTCCTGGATGACCTTGTCCTCCTCAGGATCGTCCGACTTGTTTCTGAGGGTGGACACAAAGGCGAATCTCACATTGCCGTTGCCGACAACGTGGCAAGACACCGAGCGGCAGCCGGTCTCGAGGCCCTTGTAGGAGATGGGCCGGAAGCCGAAGCGGGTGATGTAGTAAGAGGCCGCCTGCTTGGCGTTGCCAACGTACCACGTCACGTGGTCATACCCGCCATAGGTGCTCTGGAGAGTCTCGTTGGTAACAGGCTTGGTGGTTTCAGTAACAGTGGGGGCCATAATCACTCAGACGTTGTGTTTTTAGTTGACAAACAGACTGTGTTGGAGGCTGTGAAGGCACGACGCCTCGTTCTTATATAACGTAGTTTGTAATACCCGAGCGGTGCCCTTTGTTGGTGTGTTCGTACGGCCCATCGTGGGCCTGCAGATATGCAGAGAAGCCCTTGAGGGAGGGGGCCCGCCGCCGGCTACTGGCTGGGTTTCACATATTCCGCGATGCGAGCAGACGCGGAGGGCGGAGTAGGAGTCCGAGCCGCCGGACAGGCCGGTGCCGGGACGACCGGGTCTGCCGGGGCGTCTCGGCGACCAAAATCGCCACTGGCTGGACCCTGCTCGGGACTGGGGCCGAAACCGTCAACAGCACACATATCTCCCCCGCCTTTACGCTCTGGCCAATCCGAGCCACGGCATATCGCGCCCATCTCGCCGTGTTGCCGTCTGGCCGGGCGCCGGTCATGGCGGGGCTCTAGTCGCCTCATGCCGGCTATACGACGTGCAGTTATGCGCGACCGTTCCTCTGTACATGGCGGGGTGACGATCACGCCGGCTATTGAAAACACAAGGAGGGGCGACGTCGCGCTGCAAAACACAGAACCGCAGGCCGTACTGAGGCTGGCCTCAAACAAAACGAGAGATTCAAGTCGACACGTGTATTATGCATGCTATTACTGGCTCATCTGCGATGCGTCCCGGATGAGCGCCTCGCGTACGATGTTGCCACAGAGTTTGGCGTACGGGTTCACCTTGGTAGCCAGGGATTTGGCCATCTCGTTGCCATACATGCCGCCCATGTACAGCGCCTCGCTGGCCTTCTCCTCTAGACTCCACTTGCGCTGCTCCTCGTCCTTGGATGCGTCCGCGTCTACCTGATTTGCCTGTTGCAAGTAAACAGACCCCAGCTGCGTGTACGCCTGGCTCAGCACCGTGGCCTGCGCCTTGGATACCCGGATGAGACTGTTTTTGCTCTGCCGTGGCGGTGTCGCCAGCTTGATGGCCTCCTCGAGATCCCCGAGGACGGCTTTGAGATCCTTGTCACACAGACAGACCGTCGTCTGGGCCGCCGCGTCGTCGCCCAGCGCGACGAGCCGCCGCAGCTGCGCCCGGTTATTGTATGCGCTGGCGTAGTCTGGGAACTCGCTGATGAGGCTATCGAGCATCTCCATGGCGCCCGTGTAGTCCTTCTCCTTCTCGGCCCGGCGCACAGCTTCCTTCTCCTTTGCGACCAGCTCCTCGAGCGTCTCGAGGCTCGTGATATGCTGATCCGGGAACAGGTCCACGTCGACAAAGATGTTGGCGCCCCTCTGTCCGCCGGGCTGGTCGCTGACGCCGTGCGCCTCCGGATTGAAGATGGAGCTCAGCACGAGCGAGTCCTTCGCACTCAGGTTGACTGTCGTGGCCGAAGACATTTTCTTGTGTGGTTTTGCTGGACGGCTCACACCTCTGGTCTTTTGATATAAGGGCCCAAGAGGTGAGCTCGGCTATCGGGCGAGGGGTAGCCCCCACATTCCTGCAGGGCGTGCAGTTTTTCCGCGTGGGTCCTGCACATTCCAACGGGCCATCACATACGGAGGGCGCGGGGCCGCTGACGTAATTATCCGAGGGTCCTGACAAAGAAAGTAGGTAGGCTGAAATTTCCACTTTAACGACGACAACCTCCAGCTATCTAGCTACCTGGTCGCGTAGGCCGCACGCACCAGCAGTCTGCTGCGGCCGCACTTGGCGCCGTCAAACACCGATATGGCCCTTTTGCCACTCTCGAGGTTGTCAAACCTGACGAAGCCATAGCCCTTCGACGCGCCGTGCGGGGTGAGACACAGCCTCGCGTCCACCACCTCGCCACACGCACCAAATAGCTCCCTCAGGTCCGAGTGCGATCTAATCTCTGCCCTGTCGAGGTGCTTTACAAAGATGTGCTCGCCTGTCACGGCCGGCTGGCGCGGCGCCACCTGCACGCGCGGCTGACAGCGCGGATCCAGAGACATCGGTGCACTGGTCCAGTCTCCTGCCACCGTTGTGCCCGTTTGGATTGCGTCGCCGCGAGCCACGTATCTCTCTCCGACTGCCCGCTTTTGCGGGCTCTCCACAATCACAGACACGTCGGTATCGGTGGAGGAGTCAGCGGCGCCAGAGTGAGGGGCTGACAAAGTAGTATGCTCATTGCATCCAGACTGGGTCTCCGGCTGAGCCCTGGGAGTGTCTGACTCGTGGCTCGAGGAATCATGACGCTCCGTGCCACATTGCAATTCAGCGGGTGACGGTCGCTGATCAACGGACCACCCACCGTTGGCAACACCCTCTGGCATGCAGTTCCATTCGGCAGGGTATACGGCACGATAGTCATGCTCACTGATGACAAAGGGGAGGGGCTGGAGATGGCTGCCGCTATAGCTCATGAGCCAGGGCGGCCCTGGTGGCTGCGCCTGTAAACGTGCTCGTGGCCCAGTAGGTGGTGCGAGCTCATGGCTGCAGTACTGGCTGACCCGCCTGCTAGAGTTGTACTCCAAACGGGGCCCGTTCCAGCCCCGCAGCGACCAAATGTGGGCCAGGCCGTAAGGGTTGGTGAGGGAAGCCACGGCAGTCTCCAGAGGTAAGGTGATAGGGGGTCCAAAGCCGACAGGAGGGTGCACCATCGTGTCCCCCTTGAGCATCCCGTCGGCAATAGACGTGTACTTCGTTGGCGTGAGGGCAACCTTGCACCCATGGACCTCAAGTGTGGCGTGATTCCGACACAGAGACTCAGCATCGGCGATGGACGGTAGCTGAATCAACGCCTCTGTCAGCGGTGTGTTTCCGTCCCATGGCGGCACGTATACTGTGTCCAGCGGAGCGTAGACTGAGAGGATGTCGAATAGGGCCACTACGTTTACGGGAGTGGAAAGGCCAACTATGCGAACGACCCCCTTTGGGACACGAGCAGAAGGTCTCTGGAAACGGCCCTGATCGACTGCTGGCCTGTGGTGCGACATGTGGCGAGGGTACCGAAACGCTTGACGATACCTTCTCGGGTTGCGGCGTCGTACTAGCCTGCGTTAGCACCGCGGTGAGCAGCTCTGTGTTGCCACATACGCTCGACGTCCGTTTATGTGGACGGTCGGCACCGCGCAGGCGGCGTCCGCAGCGTCCCGCGAGTGGAAGCGCACGAAGGCGAAGGTTCGGCCTGCCAAGGACGGCGTCTTAACGAATACTCGCTTAACTGGCCCGAAGACAGACATTGCGTCGTGAACCGAGGCATGCGGATCGCGCGCGGCCAGAATGGGGATCTGGCCGACGTAGACGGTTTTTTCCTTGTCGTCGAAGTCGGCAAAGCTCGCGTCGTCGTCGTCGTCCCCTGGGCCACCACTTGCAGAGTGTTCGGCTTCAGTCACGCCACGGCGAGCGGCTGTCAGTCCAGCAGTGTCGCTGCCAGCAGGAGCGCCGACGCAATCGAGGAGACACTCGCTGATTCGAGCGGATATCCGGGCTGGCAGACTGACAGACGGCACCAAGCGTGCGGTGGCGTGCAGCTCCAGCAGGCCGGCCTCATCTGGGCTCGGGTTCACCACTATCGGCTTGGGGGGGGCAAGCGAGCAGCGTTCACCGAGGTTGAAGCTGATGCCGCTCGTCGCCATTTTGTTGTCAAAGACGTTGCGGACACGCCACACACGCCACACACAAGCCGGCCGTCCCGCTGACATAATCTGTTACCAACCCGGGTACGCGAGATTATGCAAGATAATGCGTGTGGGCGCATACCCTAACCCCCCTGCCCCGAACGCGAGATTATGCGAGATAATGTTCCACGTGATCATCTCACGTGAACTAAAGATGCACACGCACAACCAAAAACAAAAAACTGCTACAACCCCCGCTCTGCATGCGGGCGCGCCACGACGCTCGCGCCGACAAACGAGGGACAGTGACAAGGGGCGTTACAAGGGTTAGTGAAGTCGTTAAGACGAAGGCCGGGCCAGGATCAGGGGGGGTCTGTGCTCACGTCCGACATAGCATCGCACCCCCGTCCCGCGCCACACTAGAGATTACGCTTCTCGCCTGATCCTGGCGATGATGTCATGCACGGTTTGGGCGGCTGCAGGGCTCCTTTAGGCTATGCAGGCTGCCCATCCGGTCCGCGAGGCGGCCATGGGCGGGCGCGAGCGGGTGTGTTGGCCCCTTCCACACCTGAGGCGAGACGGCCTGCATACGTTTTGACACGGGGGGTCCCGTCGACTTGAAACGCTGTCGCCACCCTTCTGGCGGCCCCCCGCTGCTCGCCTGGTACACCCTGGAGATGTGGTGACAGGAGCATGCATGGCGAAATACGCAGCGGCGCGGAAAAAGAAAAAGTGAAAAAAATATACCAGCCTGAAAAATAGGACCGGGCGACCCGAAATGGCCCTCTTGCAACAGCCATGAACACCCAGGTCCAGCTCTACAACACGCCGTTGAGCCTTCTGAGCATCCCGGCGTGCTACTACCGGCACTTCTCGCACGGCATCCTCAGTCTGGTGCTCGGCAGCTGGAGGGACGCCGAGGAGCGGGCATCGCGGCGCCGCCGACGCGAGTCGGGAGGCTCCACAGCCAGCACCGGGGGCTACGACGCCGTCACCGAGAATGTCGCCAGCACCAAGAGCTCGTTCAGCGGTGAAGCCAGCAACAGCGTTAAGAGCATTGGCTCCACGCCCGACCTGTCGGCATCCATGCTGTCCGAAGAGGTGGACGAATTCATCAGCGTTACCATCACCCCCATTGAGTGCTCCATCGTGTGCGCCACAGAGCTCATGGAAACCCTGTTTGGCGACACAATGCGGTCATTGAAGCATGTGTGTCCGTCTGAGGTGCTGCACGAGCAGTACCTTGCAATACAGGTGGACGGTGACGGTGGCGTCAGCGGCGGTGGATCTTCAGTACTTCACCTAACAGCCCCGTTGTCCACAGCTGGCGTGTCAATTTTCTTCCTCACCACTTACTTCTCAGATTACGTTCTCATTCCCACACATGCTAAGGACCGCGTGGTACAGACCCTCGAGACCAGAGGATTCGAGTTCAGCAACCTATCCAACAGCTACGTGGGTACGGGCCATGCTGCACCGGACTTCCCTTCCGCCCTCGACGAAACGCCCGAGACGGGCACCACACCAAGCGCAGCAGACTTCGCCACTGCGTCCTACAGCAAGACGAGCCAGTCGTTAGAGGCAGCAGCGTTCGGGCTGTTTGCACGCCACGACGTTGTGCCCCGCGTCGACCGCAACGCCCGGCTCCTGCTCACCGGTGCTCGCACCCACCACCATGCCCGTGACTCTGGGGGGAGCACCAGCGACTCGATTTATCTTGCCATCGTCCGCACGCTGCTGACGCCACCCGACTATTTCTCACTCACTATCAACGGCACCGAGCTCGCTTTTCTGGTTGAAGAGGAGACAGCCGACGCATTCCCTGAGGATGCGCTCCTGGGCTCGCGGGAGGACTTCGTTATACCCATCAGCTACGATCTTCGACGCTTTCCTGAGCAGACGACTGGCATCATCGCAGGCGTCGCGTCAAGATTGGCCATGGCGAATCAGCAGCAGCCTGAAACCAACATCCACATGTGTTACCTCTCGACCGCCAAAACTGGCATTGTAATGGTGGCCGAAGAAGACCTCGGTAAGGCAACAGCCATTCTTCAAAACGAGCAGCCCACATCATGAGCATCGCTGAAGACGATGCACATGTAAGTTACGAGTTCATGACAAAAGCATTAGTATGATTTGTTAATATTGCGGCCTGCCAACTGTTTTGTCTTTTCGCGGCCTTGCTCGATCAGTTTTTGCCACTCGTCATCTGACGACTTCGAGCCGATGTCTGCTACCAGGGCATGAACCAGCCCGAAGAAATTCTCCCGCCGAAGCACATTTTCTTTGACCCATTGCTTGCGCTTCTGCTCTTCCCTCTGCAGGCCCATTTCGTCGCCAATCTCTCTCATCACTTCGCGCTTGTCTCGCGTGCAAGCCAACAGCGAGAACCGGAGTTCGCCCTCTGGCGCGGCCGATATCCGCTTGGCAAGTACCTCGCTAAGCAGCTCTGGAAAATCCTGACACGCGCCATGTGAAATTGGGAAGGGATGGAGGCCATCCAGCTCGTAAAGTACACCGTTTCGGGGAACGTAGGCGATGAAGTGGTAGAGGCCGTCGTTCTCCTCGTCCCTATCTTGTTGAGACTGATCCTCATTCTCGAACGGATTTGGCCGCGAAAAGCTGTTGTGCACTTGACGCACTGTGTCTGAGTTGCTGATTGCCTCGCCATTCATCTCGTAGTCAAAACCTTGGGTGAACTCCTTGAAAGATGTCAGCTCTCTACCTAGCGACACTTCATCGCGATTCAGAAGGACGCTGAGTATAGCCTGTGTTGCACAAGCGTTCTGGATCTTTTGGCGCGCAAAGAACACGCCCTTTTCATTCGCATCTGGCGCATATTCGCCATCTTGCAAGTCTGTTTGCCGCTGGCGGTACTTGAACAGGAAGACGACGCCGTACAAAGGCTCGGCAGCTCGCAGAGTGTCTGCATCAATCGACAACAGCTCCTCAAACTCGACACCCTCGACTCCGATCTTCTCTACCAGTTCCGTGAACACGCCTGGCTCACTCTCTATCGTGTTCCACCCCGACATGATGCGGCGACGTTGGAGTCGAGGCGCGAAGTGATGCAAATATAAACAACCTCGTGGCTGGCGCCCATGGAACGCGGTTTGGCTGTCGCCACGGCACGGCTGGCAGCAGAGCTCACGCGTCGGTCACCAGGAACGCCGGTCCAGCCACTCCTGGACATCGTCGGCAGATGCCTCCGCGAATGTAGCCCGCAAAACGTGCGGGTGGCCAAGGAGAGGCTCACGACCTTGGAGATCCCGGCGACGGTCGCCTTCGTGGCGTACTGTGGCGCGCTGATGCCCACGATAGCCATCCGAAGGCGGCGATTGCACCTGCTCTACTTGATCAATGACCTCCTCTGGCACTACAAGCGCCTTGGCCATACCACGCTGGCAACGTTGCTCGCAGATGTCGGTCCGTCAAAACGTCCAAGGCTGTTTGAGTTGTTTGCCAGCGCGTGGGAATGTCAGAGCAATCGTGCCCGGCTCTCTGTGCTCCGACAGCTTTGGCAAGACCACTCGCTGGTCCCAAGCGGGGTCCTGGACGAGCTCGCGACGTTGGCGGGCCACGAGACGCCGCCTCAGTCGTCCCGTGGTGCCATGGCGGCATTGATTGAGGAAAACCAGGTGAGATGGACGCCACCATCAGAGCCTGTTGACATTGCCGCAGCATTGGCTGCCTTGCACAGCGATGTGCTCGAGTGTCGGCGCGAGTGGAGCACTTTCACCGAGGAGCCGGTGCGGAAAAGGTTCACATACAAAGGTTTCACGCGGGACTTCGCTAAGTCCACGGCAAGGCCGCAGCGGAAACTTGGTTATCACGCCGTGCCGCCCCCGCAAGATTACTGAGGGACTGTATTTACATGAGCTACTCGTAATTCTGAAACGAAACGAGACCGCCACGATTCGAGTGCCGAGAGAAATAGTCAAAGTCAATGGACACGGCAGCGCCCAGCATCACTGCTCGTTGGTCGAGCGTCATGGGCCCGCCTATGCGGTCGCCGTAAAGCTGCTCCTGGCCTTCAAACGACGCGGGGTCCATGCGAAGAACGTAAATGCCAGTGTCTGTGAAGAACTCGCGGCCTAGCCCGACCCAGTTCCTGTCCACAGATCCTATAACCATGCCATGCTCGTCGCAGATAGGGAAAGTGAAGGAGAGGAATGGAGCGTCGACCTCTCCGAACTGGTTGTAATCGTCGGGGCCCTCTGAGAGGAAGAGATTATACCGCCGACGCCAGAGGTGCCATTGTTGTTTCGTCTCGCCAATCACCATGCCCTCAGCCTTGGAGTCGCGGTACGTGTTGTCGTCGGCGTCAAACTCGTTTGTCCGGCCCGGGAGGATCGACTTGATGTGAGAGTTAATCCAGCTGAACGGCCGCCGAATGGTGAGTACGTGGTTTCCCTCTCGGTCCATGACTTTGACAGTAAATGGGCGATGAAGCCGGTATACTTGCCGAAGTATCATCTTGGTGAGACTTATGTCGTCCTCGGCCATGTAGCCAACATGGTTGCCGAGTGTGTCCATGATGACGTATCGATTTGCCTGCTCCACGCCCAAGAAGACGTTCATCATCTCCAGCTGGCGCTCGATGACCAATGTTGGCCGCGACAGCATGTTTGCGATAGCATCAGACGGCTGGAGCACGCCGCCAGGATTGCTCACTTCGTAGCCGTAGGTAGGCTGCCATTGCGGCATCTGCCAGTCGCCAGAGTAGGGGCTCTCCTTAGTATAAGTCGGGCGTGCCCGCGGGTAGTCGCGTCCACGGCTCCGCACTGGGCTCAGGGCCGGTATTTTCGTGCTAAAGGGCCGCAATTGGGCCCGCCCAAGCGTCCTCGCCACTGGTCGCATCATCGTTGGCCGAGGAAGCGGCTCGCACTTGCAGCGTGCAGAAGGAAAATTTCAACGGACACAACACCAAATGCTAGCACGGCCACGGCTTGCCGGCCTGTTTAGACGGGGTATACACACGGTTCCTGCGCTGCGGAACCTCCCTGAGGCAGCGGCGCAGGGCGTGCCCGGCCTCTACTCTCCCGCAGGGTTTCGCCAGGCTTGGACGGACTACCAGACCCATCTCTGCAACAACCTTACCGACCTGACCGCTCAGAGCTCGCTGGAAACGCTCAACCCGTTCCAGATCATGCTAGAAACGCGCAAAAAGGGGTCCATGGCTAACATCTTCAACTACGCGTCGCAAGCACACAACAACCACCTGTTTTTCGACTCGCTCAAGGGATCGGAACAGCGGCAAACCCGGCCCTCTGCAGAGCTGCAAAAACGCATTGAATGGAGCTTCGGCAGCATGGACAAGTTGCGCGAGGAGCTGCTTGTCGTGGCCGACACATTCCTCGGCAACGGCTGGGTATTTCTCGTCGAGGGCACGGACAAGACACTCAGCATCGTAGCCTCTCACGGTGCTGGCACACCGTACGACATCGCCAGATCGCAGGCATTCGACCTGAATGGCCCCGTTGAGGAGTCGACAAAGGAGACACTGGAGCAGATCAAGAGCGCCGTGAACCGGGGCGAGCGGGACTGGCCCATCCCACTCCTCGCGCTCAACGTCTGGGAACACGCATACTTGATAGACTACGGGGTGGCGGGCCGTGCAGACTACCTCGAACGCTGGTGGCAGACCATCGACTGGGATGTGGTTTCAGCACGTCTTTTCTACTAAACCCCTTGTACATACTAACAGGCTACTCACTCTGAGAGTGTTCTTGAGACGCTCGCCCTTTCGCTGCGCTCAGCCTGCCTTCCCATGGCAACGCTTCGAGCTGGCTGCCAATCCTACGTGCCCTAGTGGCGACCGGATTGGCAGGGGGCAATATCGACTCGCTTAATTTTGAGTGCGAACCGCTCTTTTGTGGGCTGGCTTGTAATTATATGGCGACACATCTTGTAGCCCTCTCCTTGCTACGGGTGGCCCCGCATTGTGAAAACAGCAGATCGCGACGATAGCGTCCCGCTAATCACCATCGCTCTCTGAATCCTCCATATCCCCATACCTGAGCACAATTTCACGTAGCGCTTCATTGTCTGCCCAGTTGGACCCCACAGCACTAACTAGCCCTACAGTCAGGCTTGCCACGATGTGAGCCCGCCTCTTTGCGAGTCTGATGTTGGCCTCGAGAGAATTTTTCTTGTCTGCCTGCTGCCTGCTGTACTGTTTCTGAGCACGCTTCTCTTGTTTTAGAGTCAGCGATACGATGGAATCGGCCAGTTCCCTGTTTTGTTGCTGGACCGCGACCCTCTCCTTCCTTCGAGACGCCAACGTCACACGTTGCGTCTCCAGTTTTGCTCTTTCTCTCAAGATGTCCCTTGATAAGGCATCGCGGATGTCGATAAGCGACACGATCTCACGGTTGCTCTGGCGCCAGGGTCTCCGAATGGCATCAGCAACAGCGCCGCTGACCAACGCGGATTCGACGGCGGCCTGACTCAATGCAAGTTCTTTTGCAAGTTCCGACACCTCTTTCTCCAGAGCGCCATCATCCTTCTCGCTAAGCTCAGGAGGACTGTATCGAGTGTCACCGAATGAAGCAAGCTCCGACTGAAGTCTTGAATGCTCCTGATACGCCTCCCATGCCGCAGTCTCGAGCTTGCATCTCGCGGCCCGGTTCAGCGCGCCATGCTCTTGCGCCAGATCCGTACTACGGGAGTCTTGCGACATGTCTTCCGAACGCCTCAGCTCCTCATCTTGGCGCCCCTCATCGTCAGCCATCGAGCCGGTCGCGACGCGACAAAGACGCGGCGCATGCCAGGTCATGAGCCCTGTACTGCACGTGACCTTTCCTCAGGTCGTTAGCCCACCCTCTGGGCTCCAACTGCACGTGACCCCATCTCAACGTCGTGAGCCCCGACAGCCTATGTGGGGATGGCGGATCAGTTCGAGTTTCCCCGGATATACGGGTTCCCTCCGTTCTTTACGCGGCAAATAAACGACCAGACGCGAGCAGCGCAGCTAGCTCAGTGGCGTGCTCTCATTCTGGCTTGGTCAAAGCACCACAAGACCTACCGAGTCGACCTCAGCGATGAGACGCTGGCGTCGCCGCTCTTCCGCAACCAGGAGATCAAGCGACAGCTCCGTTCTGAAGTAGCTAAGGAGGTACTTCAAAGCATGGTTGAAGAGGGCGAGGCCGAATGGGTACAAGGGGCCCAGCCGCCAGCCGTCTTCGTCTACTGGCGTAAACCAGGCGAGTGGGCAACGGCTATAGCCGATTGGATCGCAGAAACTGGCCAGAACGGCGCTGTTCTTACACTGTACGAGCTTAGAGAACATTTCGACAACATAGATCCCGCCATACTGCAAAAGGCAATAGAAGGCTTGACAAAGCAAGGCAAAGCCACTGTCATGAAAGGTCCCGACGGCTCAGACGCCGGTGTGAAATTTGCATAGATTAATACATACCGTGTAAGCGTTTCAGCGTTTGAGGTTTGTGGCGAAGCGGATTTACGGCCATTTCGATCGCCACTGGATGGGCGTCGTGCCACTTCTCTTCTTTGTACACCTGTGCAAAGTGGTTGGGTAAGTTCCTGAACAGTCCCCGTTCTATCATGCTGGCTGCGGATGGTCTTGCCACGTTCCACGTCCCGATGGATTGATACAACTCATCTGGCTCGAGTTCCAAAACGAATCCACACAGCACTAAGAAGTCGAGCAAAGCTTCGCCCACCGCGTTGGGATCGCGAAAGTCGAGATGATCAGGGAATATACGAAACGTGGCGCCTGTGCCCGTGGAACCCTTGGTGAGATGCCGTATCTCACGGCCGTATGCCACCTCGGCAACCCATCGATTCAGATCTTGACTGGGAGGCGGCCGTGCCAATTCAAGCGCTTGCTTGATTAGTGGATCTGCCAAAAAGGTCTGCCGTGAAAAGCGGCGTAGCGTGTAGTTTTCCCACTGTCTCATTTGAGCTCCGGGGGCATCTAATTTTGGCTTTTTTGCTTCAGCATTGGGTCCGTCGCAGCGAAACCAGATCACAGTCAAAGCAAACTTGACGAGATGCCTTGGTCCAATACCATCAGCAGAATGTTTCTGAAGATGCACAGTAAAAGGTTTGTCACCCTCGTTCGACAAGACGCTTTCTTGGACCAGCGGCCTGTCAGGCAACCTCTTAGATTCTGAGTGTGTTGCTGGTTCCAACCGCTGGACGGTCGAACTTTTCATTTTCACTGGTTCTCTTGATGAGTCCCAGATCCTGGGAATGTCCGCAGCCGACTCTGTATTATTGCCATTAGTTCGCGCGCGGCCTGAGTCACCCGTGTTCTCCACCGCAGCCTCATGACGCTTTCCTTCGACTGTATGCTCCCGACGCGCTGTTGAGCGGTCCACTATGTCACCAGACGAAGACCCTGTGCGGATCCTTTTGCGCTGCCGCAAGATGTCGTCCTGAGGACTGTCATCCAGAGCATTCGAGGCGCCATCCTCGAGATCTTTCTTAGACGTTTCGGAATCGGCTCGAACAGGACTCCTGGGATGGCGAGGCGGTGAGGTTTCCTGGGAAGGCTCGTTGTCAGGTTTAGTGTGACTCTCGCCCCGCCCAGGTTGACCAGGAGGTGCTCGCGTGGCTGTTGAACCAGCCTGGTCGACTGTGCCACGCGTGAGAGCCATGATAGGGTCCCACTGCCGCCTGTGCGGCGGAGTGCGACTACGACTTCGTGGAGCGGGCCCAGATGAGCCTGGAGCCTCTTGCTGTGGAGGCAGTGCAGTTGCCTCAGACGACTCGTCAACGTCCATGATCCAGTCAGGAGAGTATTCTCTGATACCGTCCCTAAGTCTCTGAGCTCTATTGTCACGCTCGCTTCTCGCCCGCTTTACTTTGTCTGGGAAGAGCTCTTCAGAGGATATTGAGCCAGCACTACCTCTGCGGAAGTCCGCCCTAGTGGAAGATGCTTGATGACCTCTGCTCCAGATCAGGTCCTCTGACGAGGACGTACGGCGACTGCCTCGACTGAAACTTCCTTCTTCAGTGGGTACCACTGGAGTCTCTCGAGTCTCGCCGATACGTTTGGACAATGCGTGGACAGAGCTTGCAATTGAATCCAGATTCTGTTCAAGACACTTGTGGCCTTCGACACATGCTGTCTCTCCAACTGACTCAACCACATCCGTAGATGGCGCGGACGATGGCCTGGTTTCCACGAAGCTTTCGTCATGATCAGGGCCGTCTTTTATTCGGTTGATGGTCACGCTTGCCAGGTTCTCCAGCTGACTCTCTTCCACGGAGAGGGACTCGAGCTGCGACAAATAGGACTTCACGTCTTCACTATCGCGAGCAGTATTGCTGTCAGCCACGATGGTGCTAGGATCGGTGACGGATGGAGCACGTTCAGCGAAGTTTGCAGAGCTCAAAAACGAGTCTTTCAGTCCATCAGATTTGCGCGTTGGGCGCAGCGGGCGGCATTTGCGCGCAGAAGTCGACGCAACCAAGGCCATGGCAAAGTCAAAGTCGTTGAGGTCCTCGGCCATTTTCGTCAGCGAAAGCTCATGGCGGGCAGGCCCGCCGACGTTTCTCGCGACTTGCGCTTGATAGTCGCGCTCTTCTTTTAGTCGGCGAAGCCAATCTCGTTCCCATGCAAGAGCTTTGTACTCGCGCCACTCGGCATCCGAAATCTGCCACTCTCTGCTCAGAATTTCGGACCGCATCTGGAGCTGCTCGTGCCAGGCTCGGACGGTCTCGTGAAGAGTGCCGACAACATGCACGTGGCGTGCTTGGACCTCGCGCTTGCCCTTATATTCGCAGAGCATGCCCTGTACGCGCAGCGTTTTACCGACCATCTGGCGGACCTCTGCCGGGGCAAGAGGGCTGTCCCAAAACACCGCTTCGACTACCTTGCCCGTCCCATCGCAGAGGTGGTAGACGACGCGCTGGCGCACAGGGCGTCGTGGCAGCTTTGCCAACCCGCGAACCACGCCTTCGCCGTCTGATGCTTTGGCAGCGGTCGCACTGTGACTCCGTGGATACACAATCTCTCCGCCGTAGGACGCAACCTCCGCCTCGAGGCAGCTTGCGGTGAGCACGACATAATTGATGGGGTGATTGCGAAATAGGTACGGGCCCTTGCGCAGGCCGGCGGCCGTGCAACAGTGGAAACGCGATTCCTTGCCGTAGCACGCCGAGTACTCGTCCAGGTCCCAGACGTCGGCGCACGCCAGCGGTACCCACTTGTTGAACGTGGCACTCTTGCAGAAGAGATCCTCTGGCCACAGGTTCTCGCGACTCCGGTCCGGGCCCGCCGTCCAGGGCATCGGCGTCGTGATCCTGGGTGTGGTTAACCTTAGACATGGTGGTTGGCGGGCGTGGGGGGATGAGCACGTGAACCATCCACGTGATCTTGCAGCATCCGTGCACGTGACCGAGCCATGTGCCGGCGTGGCGCCGTGCCTTTGCGCCGCGACGGCGCGGCGTGGCGTGCGGGGGCCAGCCACTGGGGCTGCTGGAGCGCAGGAGCGGACTAGCCCGGGGCCGTTCGGGCGAGCCTGGTGCGTCGCCTGTGCCCAGGATGGGGCCTCGGCAGGCTCGGGCACGGGCGGCTTAGCGAGGCTCGGCACGCTTGCACGCCGGGGCCCCAGAACGGGCGTCCGGCGGGGTTGGACGGAGCAGGATGGACGACAGCACACGTGAATGCGGACGGTTGTGGCTCGGCCCGAGGCAGCGAAATCCGGGGTACCGGGAGCTCGATGAGCAGGCACGATAATAGGCCGGGAGGGTCATGCGCTGGCCCCTCGCATCGACCGTTTTCGCTCACCAGCATCTATGCAGATCGCCCATGTATTGGACGGGGCGCGGAACGGGCGGAGCGGGACCCCTGGGAAAAGGGCGAGGCGTTGGGCGTTGCGTGCGGACCCCACCCCGAGTGCGTCGGGCGTGGGCTGACGAGCAGAGGGGAGGTCCACCTGGGTTGTCATTTGACTTAGATTTTTTTTTGTCTATGGCCGCTGTCGAGCGGTCTACGCATGATGTCTGAGGCTTCCGTGTTTTCCCGGGCGGGTTCTGTGTGTGGAAATGGCACGGGCGAGAGCGTGGCCGGGCCGCCCCGCAGCGCGTCCGCAAACAGGACAGGGCCGCGCCTCCACATGAGCTTTTTTTTTTCTCGCCCCCGTCCGCGCTCCCCGGCACCGCTTCCCGGCATTTGCCTTTTCGACCGGCCGACTGCAATAAGCCTGCCCCCGTATAGGGTTAGGGCCCCCTCCCCCGTCCTGCCCCCACTCCGAAACCTGCACGCATAGGAATATCGATGTCCACACACCAGAAGGACGGCTAGGACCAGGTGGCAGAGCGATTTCATGCCACACCGCGGACCAGCAGCGCTCCAGACAAGCCACGCTCCCTGGATACACACACAGCAGCCCCTGACACACTCGTCCTGCACGGTCTCCGTCTGCAGCGCTCCCTATCCCCGCGCAGCTCGCCAATAACAAACCTGGAGGCCCTGCTGGCAACAGGCAAACGGGCCCCTCGGCAACGACAAGCACGCGTGCGAAGCAGCTCCGCGCTGGCACCAGCGCGATGACAACCGCTGTGATGTCGCTCGGGCTGGACAGCAAGACGCCAGCGGCGTCCAGCCGCGACGACCGCCCAGACAAGGGCAGAGCCGCCGCCGCCGCCGCCTCCAGCGAAGACCACGCCGCACACGACAGCAGACCCACGGGCGCCCAGCCTGTCATGTCCCTGGGCGTCAAGTCCAGGCCGCCACTGAGCGAGATCTCGCAGGCCGTGGACGTGGAGGACGGCGATCAGTTCGAAAAGTCGACCTTCGCCCTGAAACGCACCCGCAGCATGGGCCTTCTCGACGAGTACATCCAGCCTACGGCTGAGCTGATCGCCCAGGGGGATGCCGCTAACGGCACTATACAGCCACCCGAGACAAACGCTCATGCGGCACACGTTTCGAGTGGCGTTCACGGCTACCATGTCCCCGCTGCCGGGCCACCGTCTGGGATAGCGCAGAGTGACGCAGACGGCCACGAGCAGGCACAGGCGCACAGCGTGCGCAAACACCGCGACAGCCACAGCACCACCAGCTCCCACGACGACTACTCCCAGGAGGAATACAGCAGCCCGTCGAGCAGCACCACGTCGCTGCCAGAGATGCCCGACCTCAGCATGCCTCCGGACGACTCTACGCTGCACCATCAGCCCGAGTGCCACGTCGACTACCTGAGCCACGACTGGAAAGAGAGTGACATTTCCAGCTCGTGGCGATACATTGTGCTCCGGCGCAAGGATGTGGCAAATTCCGCACGGCTGGAAAACGCGTCGTGGCGAACCTGGACAAAGGCCAAGTACAAACTCAAAACCGTATCACCAGAGAGCGTCAACTGGCTCAAGGACTGCGACGTGACGTGGCTATACGGCCCGTTATATCAACCGCAGCACCAGGCATGTTTCCTCGACGACGAGGCTGGCAAGCAAGCTTCGATTAAGCGGTCGGCATCCTCGGAGCGAATAGACCTCCGGAGTCTTTCAAAGCACGCCTCCCAGCACTCGTCGTCGTCCGATACGATCAAGCAGGAGGGCGGTGCACGCTCGCCGCCGGCAAAGCCAACTAAGCCAATACTCAAGAAGCGCAGTGTCAGCGAGATGATGCTGACGCGCGGGCTCCCGGTGACGGAAACTATAACTGCACGGCATCAGGACACAGATGCGATCAATGACAGCTATAACAAAACATACCAGTTCGCTCCCGAGAGCGAGTCGACAACATACTTCCGGTCGCATAATTACCGGCAAAAGTTCGCAGGTGTGCTTGGCGAGGAAGCAGCCGGAGTTCAGGATCAGATCAATAGGCAGTATTCCCAGCAGCGCGCTTCGACGGACAGTGGTTACGACTACTACGGCGTCGGCGGTCCGCGCGGGGCTGCCAAGGTGTTTGACCTTGAATCTCACCAACTGCCGGGGTACACCCCATCGCCGAAGCCTGAGCCTTCGAAAAAGCCAGTTCGGTCTCGAGAGAGCACAAGTTCCAAGAAGAAGGGACGGCGGATCCACTTCAACGATCGCGTCGAGCAGTGCATCGCATTGGAGCCGGCTGAGTCCGACTCTAGCGAAGACGAAGGTGCGGTGAAAAGCCGGCGAAATCGCAGCTCGCGCGGACGTGGAGGGCGCCCAAGTCATTCGTCGCGTAGTCGTGGCGATATTGATGACGGCTACCGCGAGCAATCCGCGTCCGAGCCAGATTCCGACGATGACGACGACGATGACGATGAACCTGGCCTTTTCCTCATGGTGCGTTCAAATTCAAGCGCAAGTCTTCATAAGGATACAGGGCTCTCAGGTCTTTCCGCGCGCCGTCGTTCGAATAGCGAAAGCGAATCAGATGACAACTCAGACATGGAGCTCGAGGCTGAACCAACTGTTCCACCAACGATTGCGTTCTTGCCTGCGACGACGTTGAAGTACGGATTTGACGACAAGGAAAGGGAGGTGCGACAGGCGCAAGAAGCCAACTCTGTTGCGTATGCCATGAGCCACAACACCAATGTATCGCGGCGGTACGATTACAACACGTACGACTACAACAGCGTGTATCCGAGCCCCCAGCAAACGCCTCCGGACGGGTCGCCGACGGCTCAGACCGGTCTGGACAGATTCTCGTTTGCCAGCGAGTCGTCCAGCGATAGCGACGACGATGAGGTGGTGGATGATCCGTTCCATCGCGGGGTGCTCGGCAGCACTTCTCTAGTCGATGCTGCCATCAGTAGGGACGAGGCAGACGCGCCGAGAGCAGTTGCCGCGTCGCATTCTGCTGGAGGACAGCAAGGCGCGACGACGGGAGAATCAGCTGCGGTCGCGGCCAAGCCGACTGAGACGCGCGGACCTGCCGCTGCGCCACCGGTTGCACGCCGGGAGGCCGGCCAGGCAGCAAAACCGTCGAGCGGGAAGGCGACACTAGAGCTGGAGGAGTCGTCTGGGTCGGACGACGAGGCTAGCGGCGTCGTCGGCAGGCTCAACAACGCTGTGAACACTGCCAAGGATATAGCTCATGTGTTGTGGCACGTCGGATGGAAGAAATAGGAGCTCCTCAGGCGTAATATATTTATTTCTCTTCTACGCTCATCGGGCCATGAAGATTCGTTGGCATTTGACAGGTATCACTCGGCTAGGTCGTGAGCCCTGGCACGACGACGACACAGGAATGGACGGGCACCGGCGGACGGGCAGCACTTCTAGTGCGAGCGTGCGTTCGCCGCGGAGCATGCGCTCACCGAGCTCGCTGGGCTCTGTGCCGAACGGTGGCGCAATTCCTCTCGGGCTGAACCGTGTCCCCGAACACTCCTCTCTAGACGATGACAGCATGACTGGCGTGTCGAGCAACAGTATTGCCGTCCTGGTTGACGGTGGGGCAAGCAGCAGCGGTCGAGGTGCCAGACGGCTGCGTGCCGTGCCGGTGAGTGCACCAATAAGCCCCGCCGGCCGCCAGAGCGCAGACTCTACCCCGCGGAGCTCCTTCTCACTAAGCCGCTCGGCTCTCGGCCTCGGAGGCGTGACAGAAACATCCAGCGGTTCAAGCATTCCGTTCAAGCCACCTACACAGCGTGACATCCCACCTGTGACGCTCACGTCCATCAAGAAGGTCCAGCGCGCTGACTTCAAGCCGTTTTTGGACGGTCTGCCACGGAGCACTCAGACTATCGAATGGGAGCAAGTCGAGGGATCCAGGGATGAAGCATCTGAGCGGAGGCGTAGCTCTGCTGTCGCTCAGATAGCTCCTTTGGCCTCGATCCCGCCGGTATTCTTCGAAGACAACTTCCAGCTCGACAATCCGCGGACGTTTGACATAGTGTCCGAGAAGTCAGACATCATACGGAGTGACGACGAAGCGCCGACGAGAAGGCTTCTGGCAAATAACCCGATACTTCAAGAAAAGCTGGCGTGGTACATCGACACTGTGGAGATGCATCTCATCACACAGATTAGCGGCGCGTCAGGGAGTTTCTTCAGCACCCTGAGCGACCTCAAACGCATCAATGCACGGGCCACCGAGGCCCTGGAGCGCATCAGACGGCTCCGTTCTGATCTCGGTGTTGTCCGCACGCACCGGGCAGAGAGGGGTCTCGCCCGGTTGTCATTGGAGCGACGGATCAGTAACGTTGCGGCATTACAGCGAGGACTAGCACAGGTGCAACAGTTTCGCGATGCCGTTGATGAAGTTGAATCCTTGCTGACAGAAAACGCTCTGACAGAGTGCCTTGACAAGCTCGACGGCGCTGAGAGCGTCGTTGAGGGCCGAGCAAAGGATGCTTTCGACCTGCGATCTGTATCCGGCCTGTCGCAACTACGCCAGCGGCTTGTGAGCATGCGAACACGAGTTGGCGAGCAGTACAGCTCTCAATTCTGCAACCTACTGGTTAACGATATTCGCAAGCACACCGGCGCTGTTCCGCTGGCGGACACGTTGGCACGGCTGTCACGGGTACTTGGAAAACCTCGAGGCGGAGCGAAGCACAACCATTCATATATGGACTTGCGGCCAGAGCTGCGGCCGGAGCTAGAGGCTGTACTCAAGGGCCTGCATAGGGCCGACGACATGTTTGGAGCATTTCGGGCGTATCGGTTGGCAGTGCTCAAAGAAGCCAAATACGTCATCACGGAGAACCTGCCAAACTCGCGGACATCGGACACTGACAGTCTTAGTAGTGGCATTAGTGCAAGTTCGCGTGGTTCGGCTGCGGAGCGGGGTGGCGCAATTGCTTCGGACTTGCGTGCACAATCGCCAGAGGAGTTTGAAGGAATGCTGGTACGCATTTATTGTGCCTGGAGCGAGTCATTTCGACGGCTTTCCACTCAGCAAAAGCTATTGCTGGATCTGGTCTCAGCAATGCCCGAGCTCGGGTCTGCTGGGCAAGTCAACAGCGACCTGCTGGGCCTCATAAGCCAGGTAGTGGAGAAGTCGCAAGCGCGTATCTCGAATATTGTGAATGCTCGCCGCGACCAGAATGCTAGCCTTTCGCTGTCGCAGTTTCTACGGTTCTATTCTTTGAATGGCGTGTTCTTGAGCGAGTGCGAGGCTATCTGTGGTGAGCCAGGAAGCCGGCTGCGGGCGCGACTTACTGGCCAGATCAAGCAGTTCTTGACGAACTTCCATCGACGGCGTGAGCGAGAGCTCATCGCGGAGGTGGAGCGGGACCGCTGGGCCGACGAGGGAGTGCCCCCCACTGTTCAGGCTCTCGTTGATCGATTGGTGGGTTCCGCTAAAGAGGATCCCGACGCCTGGGTCGCATTGCTCAAAGTGGCGTCGCCTGACGAGCCAGAAGATGACAAGGCTGAGAAGACGGAAGAACCGGAGAAGGGCGATAGACAACTTCCCAAAAATGTGTTCGTGGAGAGCCAATCGTTCATTCTCCCTGGTGCGGCCATGGCGGCAATGCGGGCGATTGAAGATTATATGATTCTGTTGGTGCTGCTGCCACATTTGGGCGGCGAGACCATGCACCACATGCTCGGGATGGTACGCAACTATTCGAGTAAAGCATGTCAGCTCATTCTAGGAGCGGGAGCAACTCGCAGCGCGGGGCTGAAGCACATCAGCGCGAAGCATTTAGCCCTCAGCAGTCAGGGCCTCGACGCGATCGAGGCACTGCTGCCGTTTCTAGAGCAAACCGCGCGGCGGCACATTGCCACGACAGCGGCGAACTTTGGCGACTTCGCTCGGGCTCAAAAGGAGCTCGCAGATCACCGCAAGGAGATAGAGACGAAGTTTGTTTCTCTTATGAGCGATAAGATGGCGGTGCACTGCAGAACAATTGCGCGCATTGACTGGCGAGAGCCGGTCACGACGCAGACCCAGGTGCATTCTTATATGGAGGGTCTCGTCAAAGAGACGTCCATACTGGCAAAGATATTGACACGGATCCTCCACAAGGAGACGTGCCAGCGGATTCTGGGAGAGATATTTGCAATCTACAAGAGGAGGCTGGTCGAGGAGTACACCAAAGTCACATTCCGGTCGCACGAGGAGAAGCAGCGGATGCTCGCCGACGCTGCCTACTTCCGTGACAACGTCAGTAAGCTGGAGGGAGCCGGCAGTGTCGGCGAAGTCGTGTGGGAGAACGTCAACGCCATGGCTGCGCCGGAGCCGCGTCAGGCCGGGGCTGAGCCCACGGCCCAAGACACAGACGTCCTCTTTGAGGCCGGGACCGACTCTGGTGCTGAGTCGAAGGCACCGGACGGCCAGCCGACCGAGCAGACAGCGGAGGACACAGCCGATGAGCCTAGCGGCCAGACTGAGCAGATCGCGGAGGACACGGCCGATGAGCCTAGCGCCCAGCCGACTGAGCAGATCGTGGGTGGCACGGCCGGCCAGCCGAGGACCTCGGAGGACACGGCCAATAAGCCCAACGGCCATGCCGACACGGGGTCCGATAGTGCACCCCCAGAGACGGCTGGAAACGACGCAAAAATGCCCTCTGATGATGCGACGGCTGATTCAGGGCCTGCCGAGGAGCGAGACAAGGAATTATCTTCTGCTGCGGTGGCCGATCCAGGGCCAGCCGAAGCGCAGGATGAGACCCCGACTGGTTCGGCCGAGCTGGCCCCAGTGTCTCAGGACACGTCCGACACTGTCGCGTCGCCGGCCAGGTCTGCAGAGGCGGTGGGCGTGGAGATATCTCTCGGGACGGAGAGCCAGACAGATCTGAGTAACACTACATAGAGGGAGCCTACGCTGCTCGTCGGGCCCTTGCAGGGGCAGCGGGCGCTGCCGTTGCACAGAGCAGCTCCGGTGGCGTGCAGCCGAGACCTCGGGGCGGCTCGGGTGCCCGGCAGCCGGACTGGACGCCCGTTCGCTGTGGGACGGAGGGCGGCTGGATCGGCTCCACCCGACAGGGGCCCTGAACAAGAGGACAACCCTGGTGGGCTGGGGTGAAACGTGACCTGAAATCTCGAGGCTTTTTAATTTTAATTGACCGATCTGGTGCACAACAGGATCTCCACGGCACGTCTCAAGGCGGGATGGCTGGCCGTTTGAGCAGCAGTCATTACTGGCGGACGCAGGAAAAGGCGGCGGCGCCGGCCCGTGTGCTGCCTGAGCGTGCTGCTGACACCTGGATCACACCTCTAGACTCGCGTAGATCGGCCGCCTTCCTCGCTTCCGGTCGCAGAGCCAGCGCATGCAATCGCTGCATCAAAAGTGCATCGCGCTGTGGTAAAATTTGGTGTCCGGGGACGTGTCTCGCCGAAACGGAGCAGTGCGTGGCCCTCCTTGACTGCGAGTCTCCCCTTTGTCGGTTTTTTTCGTCCTGCTCGTGCACCACCTCGTTAGGTCCGGCCCTTCAACGTCTGGCCACTACTCCAACTCTGTTCCGCGTGTGTCTCAGCTGCGTACTCAACGTGGCTCCATCACTTCAGGGGGCCCCTTGGTGCGTTACACTACGACCTGTCGTCCACGCCTGGCACACCATCTTCGCCGTGGCAGCCACACCCCCCACCGTGCTCCTCCTACCCCCTCGTGGTCCCCGGACATAAAGTGCCGACTCGCGGTGCAAGAAAACCTTGAATCACCGTCAGGATGGATTTCCGCACCGTCTATGAGACCCTCAAGCACCGCTCAGAGACGGACAAGCTCCTCTCTGACCCAAAGCAGGCCGCTTCGGCCCTGCTGGCTGTCAAATATGCCGTCATGGACACCCAGGGTACCGACCTGAGCGTGGCGCTCATGGCCCTCACAAAACTCCTTGCCGACCACTCGTCAGGCTGGAAAGTCGTCGACCAGCAGCTGGTTGACCGGCTCATCGACATTGCTACGTCAGAGTCCCCCATCAACGTTGTGTGTCCGGCCTTGGCGACCCTGACACAGGTGGCCCTGCGCACTAGAGACCCGGGCAACGTCACCGGTGGGCCCTACCCCTCGCTCGTAGATGCAATGAGTCGCAAGCCCGAGTTCAACGACGTCCTCATCTCGCGGCTGCTGTCGCCACACGCACAGCTTGTCCAATGCTCGCTCCAGTTCATCAATGGCGTCCTGGCCGGCGTCATCATGCCGCACAAGGGCCCCGACGCCATCTTCGGCCGCATGCGCGAGGCAGGTCTGTTTCGCAACGTTGCCACTGCCCTGGACAACAAGTCGCTTGCAGCGTCTTGCGGGACGCAAATCTACGACCTCCAGGAGCTCACCCGCGCTGTTCTTTCGAAGAAGCGCAAAATCCGGGTCGACCCCACCATCGAGCGCCATCGCAATGCCCTCCAGCGCACAGAGGCGCTGCTAACTTCCCTTGTGGGCGTGTCTGAGAAGACAGCAAAGCTCGACTGGGTGCGAGCTGGCTTCACACACCCTGAGGATCCCGCCTATGACTTCAACTTGAACATGTGCTGGCTCGGAGTGCTCGACTTCAACGAGTTCCTGTCTCAGGACGAAATGCACTTCAAAAAGATGTTTTTGGAGCATCTGGCGTTCTCGGCACCAGAACTGGCGTTTCCGTTGGCAAGAAGCTCGCTGTCTGTGACAAAGATCCTCTTCAATCACTTCAAGCTTGACGCACCCGTGGCGCAGAACCTAGTGGACGGCTCGAGCGAGACGCTCACCCCTATGAGCTTCATCGACGACGAGCAAACAAACGGAAACGTGAGCCATGGCTTTGACTTCAGCCAAAAGCCGACATCTATGCTCGATGTGAGCGGCCCGGCTGCTGCACGCCAGCAGAGCTACGTGCCTCGCAAGCCTGTCGCTACTGTAGACGACGAGTTGAGCAAGCTATCGAAGATGCAGCCGTTTTTCTTCGACTGGAGCGTCCTCCACCTCGGAGCTCTCAGCAACTTCATGCGACTTTGGCACGCATCTCAGGCTACTCTTGACGACTTTGACAACATCGAGGAGCTTGTGCGTGTGCTTGTCGCTCAGACAGTTGGCAAGGCGGCCCTGAACGCCACTGTTGACGATGTCATCGCCGAGATGGACGCCTTCTCGTACCAGGACCTCCGCAAGTCGCAAATGGCTGCTTTTGAGTCCGTTGTGACAACCAACTGGCACTCGCAGGTTCAGGAGCTTAACCGAAAGTACTCTCAGGAGGCTCTGGAGTTCGTTCGAGAGCAACGCATTCTGTCGCTGATTCAGGGTGCCTGGTTCTTGATGGACAACCCGCTCTCTGAGTCGAGGCAAGGGCATCGGTATTTCTACGTGGCCCTCTTGCCGAACCGGAAGTCACTGCACTACGGTGACTACGCCGTGAAGCTTGACAAGAACCCAAGTATTGAGGAGCTTCCTCGTGCTATCGACCTCAGCACGGTCACCAAGGTTCAGAGCTTCCCCATCACGCCACAGAAAACGGCCGTCACCAAGGGTACGCGCCGCATTCAGATCCCTCACCGCACGCAGTACACCAAGATCTCGCTCAGTGGGTATGGCACAAGAGAGAACGTCCTTCTCAGTCTGTACGCCGATACACCTGAGCTTGCAGCTGAGTGGGGCGACGGTCTTCTCATGCTACTTGGCAAACCCTACGAGAGCCCAGAGACAAAGAAGTTCATTGAAATGTTCGCTGAACTCAAGTCGAAGGTGCAGGTCCTTCTGCTTTCGCCAGAAGATGTGCAAATCGCCCAAAAACAGCAAGCCCAGTCAAAGGCATTGCCGAACCCTGCTCAGGTTTCGCAGGACTATTACTATAGGTAAAAATACAATGGGAATGGGGCATGATTCGTGAATTGGTTGACATATCGCAGCATGAGCGTTGTACGAAACGAGAACTAAGAGCACCGGCGGCAGTGGAGCCTGTCAGGCCATTGAGTCACGTCAGTTCATGGTTCATTACTCTACACCTTTTCTCATGTACAAACACTATGACCTTGACTTGCCACCACCATACTTCTTGGCTCGCTTAATCTTCTCCTTGAGCTTTGCATCATTCTTTTTCTTCGGCTTTTGAGGCTTCTTGGAGGTAAGCTTCTGATCATGGTCCTTCTTGCGGTCGGCTGCAGTTTTCTTGTACAACCGTGGTGTCTCTTCCCTGGCCTGCTCGATCTTTCTCTTCTTTTTGGTGGTCTTTTTGGGATTCTTTTCTTCATCGATCCACGTTCTCTTTGGTCGGGAAGCAATCTCATCCTTGTACTTGATGAGGTTCTCACCCTTCCGAACTTCCATCTCTGCCTGAGCGAGTAGCTTCAGCTCCTTCTCTTCTTGGAGAACCTCCTTGATAGTGTCTCCCTTAGCCTCAATCTGTGTGTTGATTGTCTCAATGTCTTTCCAGTCGACGTTGCGCCCCAGAGCTCTGCCTTTCTCCACCGACTTGATGGCCTCCTTCACAATGGCGCGGTCCTGCGTCGACTCGCCAACAAACGAGATACTTCTACCGTCGCGACCAGCGCGCGCCGTCCGTCCAACACGATGAAGATAAACGTCATAAGTCTTGGGCATGTCGTAATTGATGACGATTTCAATCTTCGGGATATCAAGACCGCGCGAGGCCAGATCTGTGCACACCAGAACTGGCACTTTGAGGTCCTTGAAATCGGTAACTGCCTGTAGACGTTGCTCCTGAGACAGAGACCCGTGAAGCTCCCCGATTTTTATGCCGAGGAGCCCTGCTATAATACGTAGCCTGTGAGCGACCTCCTTCCTCGACACAAAAACGATGATTCGCTGCGACAGATCAACCTTGCGAAGCAGATGAACTAGAACAGCAGGCTTCAGCGTCTCTCGCTTACGTATCCGAACAAACTCCTGCACAAGTTTGCCTGAAGCTTGTTTGGGCGGATCGATCATAATGCGCACCGGCCTCTTGAGGCTCAGCCGGATGAGGTCTTTGATGCGGCTATTCATGGTAGCGGAGAATAGTAGGGTCTGGCGCTGAGTTGGCATCGTCTCCAGGATATACTCCAGCTGCTCCTGGAAACCCTCTTCGAGCATGCGATCCGCCTCATCGACGACGAGAATCTCAGTGTCCTCAATGTGAAAGGACGGTGACGACTTGATGTGGTCGACCAGCCTTCCTGGCGTGGCCACGACGACATCTGGTCGCTCCTTCAGCTCCTGTTCTTGCTTGCGGAGGTTCAGTCCGCCGACAGCGAGGCCAAACGTGACGCCACCAACAAACTGCGCCAGCTTACGCCCGACATCTGCGACCTGAATTGCCAGCTCACGCGTAGGGGTCAGAATTACGACTCTGATGCTCGCCACACGCTTCGGCTTGTACAACAGTCGCTCCAAAATTGGGATCAGATAGGCCGCCGTTTTGCCACTGCCCGTGACGGCACCGCCGACAATGTCTTTGCCAGTGAGGGCGATAGGGATTGTAGCGGCCTGCACGGGTGAGGGCCGTGTATAGCCTAGAGCGGCCACGCCTTTCAGTATTGGCCGGCTCAGAGAAAGGGTCTGGAATGTATTGTGGACAGTCTCCTTGGCTTTGTCTGCCTCCTGAGGCGCCGCAAAGAACTTTGCCATCTCCTCGGCGGTGTCTTGCTCTTGCTCGGGGCCAGCTCCGTCTGAGCTCTCTTCCGATTCCTCATCTTCCGGTTCAGCGCCCGAGGCCTCGTCAGAGTCCTCGGACTGCTCGCCTTCGTCCCTGTCGGCACCCATGCCGAAGCCGTCCATTGCTAGGTCATCGTCTGCCGAGTCAGCAGCGTCTGATTCCGAGGCTGCCTCCTCCTGGAGGCCGCCCTTTGCGCGAATGATGGCGTCGAGATCAACGTCCTTCCTCCTCTGATCTGCCGGCTTGTCGTCGTCCAGGCCGAAGTTCCATCCATCCGCGGCGACTGACGAGCTCAGGCCGCCGGAATCGAACCGGAAGCCCGGGTCCAGGTCGCTTGGTTCTGGCGCAGGCTCCTTCCTGCGAGGCTTCTTCGCTTTTGCAGAGGTTTTCGCCGGCGCAGCGTCCTCTGGACCCGAGTCCTCGTCGAGGTCGGGCACGTCGGTGTCCGAGTCCGAGATCGTCAGCACGAAGTCGTCCTTCTGCCGTCCTCGAGCCATTGTGTCCGTGTCGCTCGTCGCGCACAAAAAAATTCAGCCGCATTGACACTTTTATGCAAGGCTGAGCGAGCGCCACACGCTGACACGTGACATGCGATGGCAAAAGGACGGAATGTGTATCAACTGGCGGACTCGCTGTCTCCCGCGCGGCTCCTGAAGCAGATTCTGCTCCTCCAGAGCATCTACTACGGCATAGGCGCCGTGGAGATCGCGTTCACGGTCCTCGTCTCGGGCAAACCCTTCCACCCCGACCTCGTGCTGTCGTGGCGGACACTGCGCAACGACACGACGCTCGGATGGACAATAGCGCTGCTGTGGCTCCTGGACACCTTCTTCACCGTGCTGGCGATGACCGTCATCGTCGGACGCAGCAAGCTGGCCCTCGACTTCACGCTGACCCTGCACGGCATCAACTTGCTCGTCACATGGCTCTACACCCGCGACTTCCCCTCGGGCTGGTTCTGGTGGGCCGTGCAAGGTGCCAGCATTGTCCTGATGGCGGCTCTCGGCACCTGGACGTCGCAGTGGCGGGAGCTGCGCGCCACGTTCTTCGAGGGCGGCGAGTACGAGCTCGTCGAACGACGGCCCTCGCCGCCAGCAGCACGCCCTGACACTACCTAATTTATTGCATGTACATCATAGCTCATAGAAAGACAGACAGTAACTGATCGACCTTTTCGCGGGCCTCTGCCGCCGTGATGGCGGCACGCCCCCACTGGCGCCGGAGGCCGAACACCGCTGCCCTGTACGTGTGGTGGTAAAGTTGCTTGTAGTCTTCAGACTGCCGCGAAACCCCGCGCAGCCGCAGCGCGGCCATGACCTGTCGCTGCACCGTCTCCTTTGCGCTCTCCAGAAGCTCTGGGGACAGCTTGGTGTCTGCGGGGGGCTCTGGCGTGTCCACGAGCCCAGCATGTCCAAACGGGGTCGCCGGCCGGGCAGGAGGGGTTCCGAACGATGTCTTGCGCTCGAGAGCAGCTGCCTCTGAGATGGACAGCAGACGTGGCTTGGCCGTCCGCTTGGCCACGTCGTACGGCGTCACGGACCGCCGTCTTGCCTCGCTGAGCAGCTTGTCGAGCTGGTCCTCGCGCCGCGGAGCGCCCGTCGGCTCGGGCGCGCTGGGAGCGCCGATGAAGGACGGGCCGTCGTCGGGGCAGGGCGCCAGATCCGGCATAGCGGTGATCACGGGCACGCACTGGACGGTCGCGTGCTCGCCGTAGATGAGGAAGTCGCCGGCCGCGGGGCCGCCCGACGCCACGAGGCCGAGGCCCTGGGCCGCCAGCACGCCGAGGAAGCGCCAGGACGTTAGGGTATTGTTCGCTGTGTTAGGGGTAAATTTATGGGACCAATTGGGTCAACATACACTCCCCAGGTGGCCCATTGA
>JANJPH010000042.1:0-51055 GCA_030407195.1 [Candida] tunisiensis
AAGCAGGCCGGTGCTCTTCGACCGTAGCCTTGGCACAATGATGGCCCAGATGGCGTTGAACTGGCGGAAAAACCGCTGATTGACGCCAGTCTTGCTCCCTCCCTCCCTGCCTCCTGCCTCCCTCCCTCCCTCCCTCCCGGCCTCCTGCCTCCCTCCGTCCTGCCCCTGCCTCCCTCCCTCGTCCACTGCCCTGCGGCTCGGCCCGTCGGCCCTATCTCGGACGTGAGGAGACAGTCATGTGATGGCACCTGCGCCGGCTCGGCAGGGCGGGCTTCGCTGCAGCGAAGCGACGCGCCGAAACCGCGTGCGCGCACGCGCCGCGCTGCGAGATGCTCCGATATCGGCGACCCACCCGTCGCCGCTCTCGGCCCAACGGCCACAACACCGCCATACCGTCATAATAGTACATTGTCCGCATTCATGATTATGATTAGTAGTACATCATTCTGTCAGGTTATATCATACAACAACTGTCCCCTAGTTGTAGCCATGGTGGGGCATGGTAGGAGGCGGCGCCATGGTCGACATGGTGCCCAGCATCCCCAGCGTGGTCTGCGGCCCATAGTTTGCACTATACTTGCCAATGATCTTCTTCAACGCTGTCGAGAGAATCTTCCACGGGAACACCTTGACATCCTTCTCTATGTTTCGTGGCTTTGGTGCGCTGAACGCCATGATCAGCTTGAAGAAGTTCTCGCTGTCGGGCTTGCCCTTGGACACCGTGAGCGGGTGGAACCCCTCCAAGTTCCGCCGAATTCGGTTCTTCTCCTCTACCGAAAAACGCGTGTTGACAAGCTGCTCCAGCAAGTAGATGCAGTCGACCGAAGTCACAAAGCACTCTCCCTTCTCCTCCCAGTGGATACACGAAATGCACGGCGTGTTTGTCTGGTTGAACTGCTCTTGTTCAAGGGGCGAGAACTGGACCGTGATCACGGGCCCACGCTGCACTCGCCTGAACTGCACCAACCGTCGACGCGCCTGCCACTCCTCCATAGACCATCCCTGGGCCATGTCATCGAGGTTGCCCATGATCTCCAAGCTTGCACGAAACGGGGCATTGAGCTGGTCGCTCGCACCCGGCAGCAGAGCACCGCCGCCTAACCGCATCGCCTGCTGGTTGAGCGCCGTCGTTCGCACGAGAGGCGGGATCATATTCTGGTCGATGGCTGGCGACCCCATGGTCATGCCGGTGAGGTTTCCAGGCGGCATGCCATGGGGAATGCTCGTCATGGCACCAGGATAACCGACGGCGCCAGCGTGGTTGCCGCCACGATACTGCATCATGGGACTGGCCTTGTTGGACGCTGACATGGCCATGCTGCCGGTCGACGGTGGGCTCATGCTGCGGCTGCTGTGCTGGGACAGATCATACGAGGCAGCGCTAGACGACGAGCCGCTACCTCTGTACAGGCCAGCGGCCCCCTGGTTAAACCCGCCTGTTGTTGTCATGTATTGCTGTTGCTGTTGCTGGGCAGCCTGTGCCGCTGCCACCTGCTGTGCGTGCTGCTGCTGGGGAGTACCTTGTGGCTGTCCCACGAATCCGTATTGCGGTTGGGCTCCCCAGTCCTGAAAGCGCTGGATTGGCATCCCCTGTGTTAGGCCAGACGCATCATAGTAAGTACCACCCGTCTCTCCGACATATGCCTGTTGTAGCTGCTGCGCTGGCGGCTGGTACGCGGGATCAGCGTTGCCACCAGCCCGACTCTCGTGGGGATGCTGCTGCGGCGCGGACTGGGAGAAGCCGTATACGGAGGTGGTGGTGTTGTAGCCAAGGCCATTGCGCACGGCGGTGTTTCCGTTGCCGCCACTGCCGCTGAGATCTGCGCCACCCTGAATTGACAGGCCATACGAGGACCCTGACAGCGAGGTTGGCACTGACTGGCCAGCACTACCCGCGGCCCCGACAGAGCCGCCGCCTCCACCGTTCCCGCCGCTGTAGGCCGCGCGCGGCTGCTGTTGGCCGGCGGGCGTCGATCCCGCCGATACGGGTGGCGGCAGTGGGTAGTAGGAGGCGGACGATGAAGAGGCATTAGCGGTGCCGCTGCCACTTCCACCGCCCAACCCTGGCAAGGGCAGCATGTAGGAACTTCCGTAGCTCTTGGCTACTCCAGAGTCCCCGCTCTGGCCAAAGGACGGCAGAGCGACGCGGCCGGCGGCCGAGCTCTGCTGGGGCGCCACGCTCGCGTTGCCGGCGCCGTTATTGCCACCACCTCCCCCGTTGTCGGCGCTGTCGTCGTAGGCCTGGTAGGAGGAGGGCTGGAGGGAGATTCCGGGCCCGCCGCCACCTGCGCCGCTGCCGCCACCCTGCGATCCGCCGGCACCGCTGCCACCGTTATTCCCAGCGCTGTCACCCGCAGCGTAGCTAGTGCTCTCGCCCACGATACCGTCCTGCGACATGGCTGGCTGTGGTCGCTAGACTGGAGGTCTGAAGCTGGGGTTTTGATGGCTCCGCGCCCCAGCCAGAGGCATGCTCTTTCTGCAAAGCTGGAGGCGTGCTGTTGCGACCGCTCAACGGGGATTCCTTCACAACTCAAACGTCAACAAACTCACAGCTGTGTTAGCGATGTCGGGTTTCCAGCGGTCAGTCGACGAACAGCGTCACACAGGCGGGCCACGCACAGCACCGCAACCGTCCCGCACGCCCCGTCTGGTGTTAGTGTCAGCATCAACGGCGGAGACGAGGGGTCCTGCCAGCGCGACGTTTGGTCAGACCCCTCCAAGGCCCGGAAAAATTCTTGGAGCAAGTGCTGCCGAGTTGTCATGTGTCTCAGATGCAGTGCACCGGATGCCAGCGCGCGCCCGGGTATTGGAAAGCCTGGGCCACGGGACACGCCGCGCCGGCCGCGGTGACGGGAGGCCGCTCGGCTATGCTCGTGTCTGCCTTGTCCGGGCGGGCCTTGTCTCAAAAAGCGCTCACTACCATGTCGACCCGAGCGGGATCGCATGCATGGCGTGCCAGGCTAGCCCAGCGGCCACGGAGACCGTGGCAGCCGTGGCAGCCACGCTAGGCCGTGGCGACCGTGCCAGCAGTGGCAGCCATGGCAGCCGTGGCAGCACGGCCACCGCGGGCCGCCGCCAGCAGCGGCCCTCGTCGTCGTCGGTCGCGCCGGCGCCGTCCTGGATTTGGCGAGGACGTCACCGGCGCGTGCGCAAAAAGCAACCCCGCGCGCTGTACAGCCACTGTAGGCCCTGGAATTAACGCTGGCGACGCAACGGCCTGCACCATGCAGTAATGGCCATGCACGGTGCAGTCGCCAGGCCCGCGGTGGCACGCCCGGCGCCGGCCACGGCGGAACAACACGTACACCCACACACACACACGCAAACGAGCCCGTCCAGCCACTGTAGAGAGATCCTCCCTTCCCCGCGTCCCGCGGCCATCGCCAGGCCGCCGCACGTGCCACCGCTCTGCGGACCCCCACCGATCGGACGTCGGGACCCACCAGATCTCAGCCTAGGCCCCACTTGGGACGGCCCGTGCAACACACCCGACCTGCCAGCCTGTCCAGCTGTCCGCGTGCACCGTCGCAGCGCCAGTCCCCAGCGCGCCCCAGCCGTCCACGCACCACGCCTCTGCCCGCCACCACACTCACTCTTTGCCCTAGGCACACCCGGTCCGAGCGCCGGAGTAGTCTGCGAGGTCAGCACGGTGTTGAGAATCATGTCTCCGTTTTGTCGCACCTCAACGGCCGCGGTGAGACAGGGCCCTGGCCCTTTAAAAAAGCGCGCCCGCGGGCGCCCACGCTAATGAGACGGCCGCCCCGCGCTACTCCCACCAAACGCTGTCGTCGCACTACAATACTCACCGATCAAATGAAGGTATCCCACCCACCTGACGCTGCGGCTGGTGCAGGGCCCGATCCGTCGCAGTCTGTGTGAGCAGATTGCTTATTCGTCCCGGCCAGCCCGCCGTGGACACCAACTACCGGCTGGGCCTCGCCGGTCCCACGAATGAGACACCGCGCTGGCCCGGCCCTGCATGGGCCAAATATGGCGCCCGCCCATCCTGAAACACCCGCGGTACCGCGCTTTGGCACAGAAAACACGTTCCTGCAGTGGCCAAGGGGCGCCCGGCCGCCCCAACCGCTCGCGGCTGGGGACCTGGCCCACGCGCCAGAAAAAAGCAAGCGTCGCCACGCCTGCCGCCGCCACCGGCCGCCGCTGCCGCCACCGTACCCTGACCCCCACGTCGCCCCACTCACCAAGCGAAATTAGGCAACTCCGCGCTTCGCCCGCTCTAAGCGCCGCTGGCAGACGAATTCGCTTATATATGACGAGAGCTGCGTTAGCTGTCGACCTGGCATCCTGAAACATCAGACGCTGACACGGCAGATCTCGCGCCGGGCTGTTGCTCTCAGACCTTGACGATGCAGGCCCCAGACAGGGCCATCATCACGCTGCAACGGCCGGGCGTGCCGGGCACGCACGGCGAATTTCCACCACGGCCCTGCCCTGTGTTTTGGTGCCGCTCGTGTCTGTGTCCAAAGCCGCACGCGGCTACGGGCATTGCAAGATTGTAATTGCCGAGCTCGTCCAGCAATCAGACACGAGCGAACCTCGATCACGCAGCGCGCCGGCGGCACAGTAGCTGCAATTTTAAAAGGGGGGTACGTGCCAGCCAGAGCTCCGCCCCTCGTGAGCGCCCCAGCCGTCAGCCGGCCCTCGTGGGCGTGCCGCCCCGCACGTCGTGCCCCTCTCGTAGCCTGCCGCCCGCCCACCCGCCAGTCGCCCCCCCTTGTCCTCGCCCCGCCCGTCGCACCCGTCCGTCGTGTGTTGTTTGTTTTTCTCCCAGTACAGACCGGCGGCGGAAAAAGCAAGCGCCCACCCCGCCATCTCAGATCCGGCCCAGTTGCGGCTCTGAGACCGGGGGACGGCTACGGGCGTCCGTCGCAGGGTCGTCCCTTGCCCCCGCACGGGCGCCGTGCCGTGCGGCCAGGGGGGGAAGCCGGGGTCGCGACACGCCCGCCCAGCGCTGCTGGCCAGGTGCAGACCATGTCCTGTGGGTCTGAGCACTAGCAACGGTCGCTTCGGCGCCGCCACAGCTGCACGCGCCGGCGCCAGCCCGGCTTCCACACAGTAGTCCGCCCGCTAGCCATGCCTGCGACCCACACGGGGATCGGCAAGGGCGCGCGACGACCGGGGAGTGTCAGGCACCAGGCCGGCAGGCCGTCCAGGCACCCGCCGTGTCTAGGTCCAGGCCATCCAGGCACCAGCAGTGTCTGCGTCCAGCCCGTGTCTCACACCAGGCCCGTCCACAGGGCGTCCGACACCGTCGTCTGCGCCCGCCCTCCACGCTCCACCACAGCTGCCACTCACCTTCAACGGCACTCGTAGTCAATGGCCAATGTCCTGCGTTAGCTGACACCCCAGCACCACCACACCAGCCCCGATAGTCGGCCGAGCGCCCGGCGCCCCGTCGCCATAACGAGCTCCCCGTGTCTCACTTCGAAGCAAGCATGCACCTGTAGAAGACCGTCATATTTAAACGCTCGTATCACCGTCACTGGACGGCCTGACGGGCGAAGACCACCACTGGGGTCGCCGACCTGGCTCCAATCACCAACCTCGTCGCACCCGCCGGCGCAGCCCGCAGCCAGTCGTGCGCTGAAAACCCGGCCGAATCATGCTGAACCCCAACAAAGAGCCCGCATCCCGTCCGAGCCGGACGTCTCCCACGCCCAACGAGCACAGGCCACCGGTCTGAGCCTCATATAGACCTCCCTCCGCGCTTGTACTGCCGTCAGGGCCCCGCCACTGCGTCCAGCGGTGCCTCTCGGAGATTCATCAAACTCCGACTGTCTATCATGTAGTGAACAGACGCCACCAGCTGCCAGCCGCGGACAGCACCCGTATATAGCGTCAAAACAAACAGGCCCAGGCGCGGGCAGCGGCCCTCCACTCCTGGTTGCCCAGACACAGATGACCCACTTGCCAATGCGACCACCAGTTCAATTGACCACTTCTTCCAATCGTGCTGTTGATCGCCCAGGCGCTTTGCGCCCACCCCAACCCGCCCGAGCCCCGCTCGTCCATCGACGACCACCTCCAACTGCATGCAACCCCTCTTCCACCTGCCGCGCCGCGTTCCACCACCCATAGAGCCTGTGCCCACCGGTCAATGGGTCGAGGCTGGTCTCGTCACACTTCGTGGTAGGTTTTGGCGAGCAAGGATTGTGCGTATGAAACGAGCATTGCAGTCGTTTGATCTACCCGCGCTCACCCTTGCACCACAACTCCCGGCCCTTGCCCCTGAGGCCCCCCCTCCCCGCAGTGCCAGACACTCTGTTGTCACCTCGTAAACCCAGTTTCTGAACATTTGCCATCGAGTCTCCACGAGGCACGCTCAGCTGAGTACAATTACAATATCACCCTCCCCATTCATGATCCAGTCGTGACTCGGTCGTGTTCCACCGCCGCCAGATGTCTCCACGCAATGGACTCACCTGTTGCTGATGTTGTCGCAACTCGAAGCTGTCGCAAACCCGCGAAAGAGGCCGCAACACCTTTGGATGGGTGACCGCTTATATAAAAAGGCAGACCAGGCCGGATCACCACCAGAATCACGGTAGTATTGGCAGCCCGTACGCAAAAAACAAACTCCGAGACAAGCAGGCTGGCTGGTATTGCTGAAAACGCTGACTTGTTCCACAGGAAACGAAAAAGTAAACGAGTTCAAGAGGACCGAGAGAAAAAAAAAAAATGAAACTCAACTGACGACGACGACGAACCTTGAGTCTGTGCTGACGAGGGCGTAAAACAGTGTGAACCAAGTCGGAAAAGAAACTAAGTCTTACACAGCTTTGATCTGGCGTTCTACGACATTCTTGAACATCTTTCCGTCACGCCCATAGCATTAGGTTGACGTTCGACCGCGGTCACCTGGCAAGCGTTTGGCGTTTCGGTGGCAATGCCGACAAACGCCGCTGCGCCACTGACTGCCTGCGGCAGACCCTACCTGTACCAACGTGACGTCGTCGTGCACGGCCACCTAGCCAGCTCCCCTGTGAGACACATTGAATGGGCACCCAGCATGGAGGCACCCGGCCGCGGCAGTAACGTGCCCTTGTATCTTTCATGTCTCACTGCATTTTAATGGTTGACAATAGCCCACACACCCGACACGAGCCATGCACGTGACGCAGGCTCGCACTGATCACAGAGCCGCCAGCTGCCCTGGCACTTATCATTTTCATCTCGGTTGTGACCCGTCCATGGTTCGGTACAGGTTCTCTAAGGCACGTACCAGGTACGAGGCTATATGCAGCTTGTAGGGCAAGCGTACCCTGGGAAGGACGGTGAGACCCCGACGGAGGCGTACAGATCGTGGCAGAGGACGCGTAGGATTTGGGCGCTGATAGCTGGGCTGAATCAGGACTGGCAAGGGTGCGGAATGCGAGGGAGGAGGGTTTCCTCTTTTTCGATGGCGTGATTGCGACTCGGCACTTTTGAACTTTGACTTTGCCGCGTCGGCCCTGCTTCCGTCCTCCGTGACAATTATGACTTGGAGCTCATCGCGGACATGGTGTGTCGTCAACGGGTCCGTGGTCCATCCCTGGCAGCTGGGATGCACTGCTTTGCGCTTAGTGGCGCGGAAAACCCCTAGCGGACCATGGCCGGCACGGCCTTGTGTGGTGTGCAAGGGGCCGGCCAGGTCCTGGTCCAGAGAGCGCTCGCATGCCTAGCCGATGTCGGGGTTGCCCGTAGTTCAATAGAACGGCACCACTAGGCAGTTCGGCGATTCCTAGCCGGTTCCATGCAGGCTTCCGGGGCGGATCAGAGGGCCTCTGGCCCGGCCGCGTTGGCGCCAGGCCGAAGATCGCGGCCACCAGTGGCCCTCCTTCCGAGGTCTAAATTTTTTTTTGGCTCCAGCGCCCTCTTAGACAGACATTCAGGGGACTGTAGCTAAATGGTCTAAATGAAGGAAAGCTCAGACAAGCAGAGTGCGAGTCGCGCGCGTAAGTCTAAATGCTCCGGCCTTGAGCAGGTGCCAAGGCGAGAGGCAGGCCGTGCCAGCCCCTCTCTCCTTTCCAGGCCCCAACAAGGGAGGCCGCTCGATCATTAGCCGCCCCGATAGACGCGACGCCCGACGAAGAACGCGGAAGGGGCGACCCTGTGCGTTGCCGGCATATTTCGCCACGTCACCTGATGGTGCCTGCCCCTCCTCCCCGGGGATAGGGAAACACGGAGCACTCCAGCTTCTAGCACGATCCGAGAATGCGCGATTTACTGGGCTAGGTTGTTGTAAATGTTTCAGCTGGTGTCAGCCAGTTCCCACCAATCTGAGACACGACACCGCGTTCGGGCAGCCCGCCTGCGACCTGTGCGAGTCCGGGTCCCTGGCTTAGTCAGGAGACTATGATGTTACACACGATGGTTTTTGTGGGGGACGTGAGAAGCCGCGGAGCTGCCACTGCTCACCTTGTGCGAGCCGAGACCGAACAGCCTGGTTTCTCATGAAGAGGGGTGGGCCGGTCTGAGGCTAAAACAATAAGGGACTGTGTCATTTCGCGAAACTCTGGATGAGGTGCCCCCAAACTTTACGGCTCGTGGGTACGGGCCCAATTTTTGGTGCCATCCGGCAACCGGCACGGCGCATTTGCCGGTCCTCTAGCGGCTCATCCACGTAATCTTCGTGTCGAGATAACAACTCCAGCTCTAATATGGCCAGCTCTATTTCCACCTATCGGAGATAAAAAAAACTGTCAGTGTGGCGTCCTCCCTGACGCCGCCAACACCCTCGTTTGCAGATCGCACAAGCACACCCGAAACCCCATTTAGATTCGGTACTGCCTCCGCTCCATGCCTTTGTACTCAGGCCCCAGGTCCAATTTCTGACTCGAGCCCAACTGGAAGCGACAAATTGGATTCTCGGTTCTTTGTCCTGTCCGTTGGGCTATCGCAGTGCTTGTCATGACACTGTCTTAGACTCGGTCTGGCCTAGTGGTTGACTTGGCTAGGCGCCCCTGATCCGTCGAAGCTGCCATGTCCACGCTGTGTTTCGCTCACCTTCCAAGTCCATCCAGGTGTCAATTCGCATTCTCTTCGTGGTACATCCATGCTGCCCCGGGAGCCTGGTCAAGGTCTTAGCTGAGACGTAAGACAAACCAAGGGAACCCCGCAACTGCTCTATAGGAGTACGGTGCCACCAATAGCAAGGCCTCTTTCACGGGGCACCTTCAATGGGGACTCCTTGGCATCCGGCGTCACATGGCTCAAAACAACCAGGCCGTGCCCCTCTGGCGTCGCCAGAGGACCGGTCAGCCCTGCATCCAAACTTCACCAAAAATTGCCAAATTTGCATACGAACCGGCACGGCATTGCACGCTCTGGCGCTGGGTGGCCCCTGATATGGCCACGGCGGCAACCAGACTGCTGACGCAGGCACCAGCCCCTACGTCCTGTAGCTGCGACTCGATGCCCCGCTCGCCAATGGGACGAAATTCGTCATCCATGGGCCTGTGGCGGCGCGCTCGGGGCTACGGCTGTTACGCCAAATTAATATCACGCCCGTCCTACATTCGAAACAATGGCACCGCGATAATGCAATGCACCGCCGACGTATTGGGGCGGCCTCGTAAAACGCCTGTGCATTTGCTCCCCTCCTGGCGGTCAAGCTGTTTGTATTCGTACCGCTCTTTGTGAGGTCACTTCTGCTCTAGGGCCATCGGATCGGCCTGGATCGCACCAAGACATGAGTGCTCGCTGTCTCGGCAGCTAACTGTCAGTGTGGGCGGCCCCTCTTCACGCCCACCGTTGGCAGTCGCTTAACGTCTGACATCATTGCCCGCCCGGTACAGGTGCCACCGAGCAGTTTACGAGAGGCGTGAGCACCGCAATGCGCCTCTGAGGAGGACGCAAGTCGCGGCCCCAAGCTCGGCACCTGCGTCGACCAAACGACGCGGCCCATTTTGCTTTTCTCAACTGCGCACCGTGGCTGTGGTTGCGCCCTCCAAGCATGATAATCAGCTGAGGTCAAAGTGGCGGCATCTAGCGAGCATTGGCGTACTGTGTGCCACCTGCACCGCACGCGGCTCTGGAGGGACGCAGGACAGGTTGGGCACCACATGCCAAACCGCGCTGCTATACGCGGCTGGCGCAACTTATCACGTCTTACGCGACATGTCTCCTCGGCGCATCCTTCCGGAGATCGCCTCAGCCACCCCGACCCTTGAAAGCATGCAAACAAGGCCTTTGTACATACGGTTTGTTGCACACCCACCGGGCCCTGCGTCCAGTCAACGCCCATGGCGAGTAGCGGTCGTCCAAAAAATCCCTAGGCGCCCCCGGCAGCCTGCACCGCGCTCCTTAACACGCCATGACGGCACCGCTCGTGGAAGTATGGGCTGTTGCCGCCACGCTCACCTTGAGCAGACGCATGCTCCGCAATGTCACGGCCAAAAGATCGTCAGTGGCGGCCCCGGCAGCGTCGAGACTCAGACAGTAAGCATCATTGCGGTGCGAAACATTGAAAGCATGGGCCAGAGACGGCCCTGAGACCATGTCTCTGGCAGGAACCGTGGAGGGGAACCGCACGAGCCATAGAGTCTAAGATGATCCGCAGCTAAGAGCGGGTGAGACAATCGCTGTGTCCGCCCACGATATACGTGTTTCAACACTAGCAACGCCAGGTTGCGTGAAGTGGAGGCGACTGAAACCAACAATGAGGTCCGTGCGAGACGGACCAAGCGCAAACGCCATGTGCCAATATATTTCCGCACTCCTAACATTAGGGTCAGAGCACAACATTCCGCCACTGTCTTACTCACTGCACTGTCCATGATGCAGCCCTCCTTGTCTCGGTTCGGCACTCGTTGACTGCCGACGCGAACTGAGAATGTGTAAGACTCAATGTAGAGTTCTCAGAGAGCCGTCTCAGACAACGACATGCCAGTCTTCTGACTGCCACCTTGGCTGAACCATATGCCTGCTTTCTGTTGTTCGGCAATGCCCCCCAAGAACGCTCTGTGAACATCACAGCCGCGTTTCTACAGCTTCGCCTTCTCGTCAATTGCAATAACCACTTTTCCAAACTGAGTCGACTTGTCCAGAATGTCGAAGGCCGATTTGGCATTGTCCAGCCCTTGGACAGTGTGACTGACGGTGGGTTTGATGTTGTGCTTTGTGGCGAACTCAATCATCTTGTGAAATTCCTCGCGAGAGCCCATTGTGGAGCCACGGATGTCGATCTGCCGCAAGACAGCTGCCATGGTGAAAGTGGTGGTAGGCCCAGTGGTCATACCGTAACAGACTACTCTACCACCGAGGCTCATATTTGGGACACAATTGGCAAGAGTATTGTCCGCGCCAGCCCCGTCAATCACAATGTCTATCTTGCCGCCTCCGGCTTTGCCCTTGAGTTCTTCGGCGAGCACCTTGCCCCATTTTTCGGTGGACTTGTAGTTGATGCCCCCTGTTGCACCATACTTCTGGATGGCGGTTCGCAGCTTGGTGTCGTCACTTGAGGTGACGAACACAGCGCCAGCTCCAGCAGCAACTGCCATTTGCAAGGCGAAGAGTGCCACACCCCCTCCAATTCCGGTGACAAGCACATTGTCTCCGGGTCGGAATTCTCCCTTGGTAAACAGCGCACGGTAAGCGGTGAGGGCTGCGAGGGGGAGGGCAGCGGCTTCGGCGTCGTTCATGTGGCCAGGGGCCTCTGCGACGAGGTGCTCGGGGATGACGATCTCCTCTGCAAGAGTGCCGAGACGCCAGAGCGACGTGCCACCGAGCAGAGCGAAGTCACCCACTGGGCCACGGGGATCACGTTCCCATCCCCGGAACGGTTGCATGACTACTCTCTTGTTGAGCCATTTGTCCTCCAGCTTCTTATTTCCCGCTCCAATCACGACGCCTACGCCGTCGGAGCCGAGTGTAACGCCTGGATCGATACCCATATATTTGTTTCGCAAGATCCAAAGGTCGCGGTGGTTGAGCGCGCCTGCCAGTACCTTGACCACCAACTCGTCGTCCTTCGGGGCCAGACGGGCGTCGTTCTGCAGATCCAGAGGATACAGGGTGGCACCCTCCTCCTTGCGGTATGTCAGTCTCTTCACAGTCATCTTTCCGGGTCTTGTTGGACGCCAATGGCACCGTTGGAGGGCGGTCTTATAGGCCTAAACTCGGGTCCTTGCCGGAGCCTCGGGACATTTGTCATGAGCCGCATATGCCAGGAGCGATAAGCGAACATGTTTGCTGGCGGCGTGGGGGACACGGGACGGCTGGGGCCGAGCAAACGGGCACCGACGGCTCCTGGCGGAAGCCAATGGCGCTGTACAGCCGCCGCAAACCTGTGCTCTATCGCGTAGCATTACTAAGGCGCTGGTTCAAGACGTGAGCATTTGTCAGAAACCCGCATGTGGCAGATAAGATAAGCCGAATCGAGCGGAGACGTTGTGTGGGGGTCCGGGGATCGTTCGCGGCCCGGCAACAAAGGCTTGCCGTAGACAGCGGCGCTGTAAATGCTGCTCTTTGCATACTGTCGCTGTACACTCTCCTCCAGTACCAGGCGTTCGGGCGTTGGCACCCCATTTGTGTCCCCCTGCATGGGTGAGCCTCTTTGACCGTCGGGTGGCGTGAGCGGACGGATCTCGGGGAGGTCCTCCTATGGCATGTAACTACACAAAACTTTGAGGGAGCGAGTGCCTCGTCGACGCCAAGACACACGGCCCGTGTGGCGACAGAATTGATCCTATAACACATTCACTAACGCAACATGCCTATTTCTCAAACTTGTAGTAGAGGTCGCGAGAAATGAAGTAGTCCACGGCAGCGACGGCAGCGACGCCTGCGGCCCAGATGCCGGCGAGCTCCCACGTCAGCTCGCCCTTCTTGTGCTTCTGGACGGCGCCGTAGGCGATTGCACCGGCCGCGACAGCACCAATGACAGCGTTGGTGGCCACCACGGGGTTGTGCAGCTCCACAACGCTCTTGTTGTATGCCTTCTTGGCGTTCTTCTTGGCCCTTTTAGCCTGCTTCTCGGCCTCCTTCTCTGCCTTGGACAGGCCCTGCTGTGCCTTTTGCGCCTGCTCGTTGAGATAGGCCTTGCCGTCCTCAATCTTCTTGTCGGCCTCGTCAGCGAGGTTGATCTTTTCGCTCCCGCTCTCGGTGCTCTCGACCTCGGGGACGGCGGGCGTGATCTTCTCCTCCTCGCTCTGGGGCGGCGCCCGGGCGGCTGCTTCAGCGTACCTGGGTTAGCGTCGTGGCCGGCCGGGTGCTGGGGCGGGCCATTGGCAGGCCGGACCGCTGGCACTCACGTCGACATTACGGGATAGGTGTGAGCGGGCTCGGGGTACTGGACTCTTGTGGTCTGGACGTGGGATGAACTGGGTTGGTCGTGATGCGCCCTGTAAAATCGCCTTGCGGCGGCCCAGCAATCCAAAGTCTTGTGACAGTGATGCCCGGCAGGGGGTGGTTAATCTTAGACATTCCGGTTGGCACCGTGCATGGGCGTCACGTGGGCGACGCACGTGCAGGCGCTCGCCAAACACCCGCGCGCGTGACTGCTTTTCCCAAACCAGGCACACCACTCTCTGCGCGCGCCGTGACGAAGCTGGAAAATAGCACCCCGGACTAGCAGCACACCGGACAGAACAACCAGACAAACAAAATGGCTGACAGAGGAAGTGGACCCCGTGGTGGCTTTGGCCGTGGTCGCGGCCGCGGCAGAGGCCGTGGCAGAAGAGACGAGGAGAAGGGCTGGCAACCAGTGACCAAGCTCGGCCGCTTGGTCAAGGCCGGCAAGATCAAGAGCATCGAGGAGATTTACCTGCACTCGCTGCCCATCAAGGAGTACCAGATTGTGGACCAGTTCCTGCCCACCCTCAAGGATGAGGTCATGAAGATCAAGCCCGTCCAGAAGCAGACCCGTGCCGGTCAGCGCACCAGATTCAAGGCCGTCGTCGTCATTGGCGACTCGAACGGCCACGTCGGCCTCGGCATCAAGACCGCCAAGGAGGTCGCCACTGCCATCAGAGCTGCTATCATCATCGCCAAGCTCTCGGTCATCCCCGTCAGAAGAGGCTACTGGGGTACCTCGCTCGGTATGCCCCACTCGCTTGCCGGCAAGACCTCCGGCAAGTGCGGTTCCGTCACTATCCGTCTCATTCCTGCCCCGCGCGGTACTGGCGTCGTTGCCTCGCCTGCTGTTAAGAAGCTGCTCGAGCTCGGCGGCATTGAGGACGCCTACACCAACTCGGCCGGCAAGACCAGAACCCTCGAGAACACCCTCAAGGCTACCTTTGTTGCCATTGCCAACACTTACGGTTTCCTGACCCCCAACCTCTGGAAGGAGTCGGCCATTGTGCCCAACCCCCTGGACGTCCACTCGGACTTCCTGGCTTCTGCCAAGAAGGCCTACTAAGGCTGGTCACGATGCACCGTCATGTACTAATAAAAAGGGTAATGTGAACACTGCCGGTTTTCTTATTGTAGTGGCGTAGGCCCCTGGTCTCGTACTCGTAGCTCGTAACGCTGCGTCGACGCTCAGCCGGCGTAGCTTTGTCGACCAGTGCGCAGTACTGGGTGACTCGATGGGCTTTGCCGACCTGTGCGCGGCTCCTGGGTGTCCCGATGGCCTCCAATGAGCGAGATTTGGGCCCCAGGCGCCGCCTCTCCCGAGCTCTGTGCCTAGGCGTCGTCGCCTGTCAGTCATGCGCCGCACGCGCAGTGATAACGCCTTATCGGCCAGATACGGCAAGCTGATAAACGACTTATCTACCAGATCCAGCGCATGCAGTGGCCAACTCGCAACTCGACTTGTATATAATGGAGCCACGGATGACGAGCGCCGGCCAGTGACTTCGAGATGACAGAGATAACCGGGCTGCCTGTGGAGCTTCTTGTCAAGATTGCAAACCAGCTTGCCACTCCTCGTGACGTGTGCGCGCTCGGGGCTAGCTGCCGGGCCCTCTACGCGGCCATATTGGCCCCGGCCCACGACGAAGCGGTGTTTGGCTGCTTGATCCGCAACATGGGCCGTGTCCGCTGGCCTCATCGACGCTCAGAACAGTCCTGGCGGGACGTTTGCCGGGAGTTTTACCACGAAGGGGACCTGCTAGAGGCGTTTGGCGAGGCCGATCTCGTTGCTGTTCCCTGCGAAAGCCTTGAAGTCCAGGACTCTCTGTCGCGGTACGCCCCCTTTGAGCCAGTACTCTCCACCGGCGATCCGTCGTGGGGGTTTTGCGACCAGAACTGCTACCACACCCGCAACATGACGTTCAACCCGAAAGCTAGAGAAGTTCATCCTCCCCTGTTCCCAGAAGTTCCCGAGCACGCAGACCATGACGGCCTCTACGTGGCGCCCGAGGGCGAGTACCTCTGCGTCAAGCGACCCATCCTGCTACCCGATGGCACTCCAGCCTATCGAACGTGGCGATTTGGGACCGCGGGCGACTCTCCCATTCGCTACCACTCTTCCTACCGCCGGGACAAGTTGCCGCGATATGTTTCGCTGGCGGCCCCAGGGCCCGCCTCCTTTGTCCTGCTGAAGCGTGTCAAAGCCAAAGGCTCCGTGTGCGTGATCATAGAGCAACGCAGCAGCGAAGACGGCGTGGTGGACTGCATTCTGTCTATCAACCAGCGGCCTCACATTTCTGGACAACTTCAAGAACCGCCTCATGTCACGCAGATCGACCTGATGGGTGCGCTGTTGGGTCCCGATGACGGCAAGGAGACGCGGTACCAGGACTTTGGCGGCCTGGATGTGCGCTGGCACTGCGAGCTGAACGACAGGGTGCTGTTGGTCCAGGTTTTGAACGGGCCACGATTTTCTTATGGATTTTTTGTGCTCGATCTGGCAACCATGACGGTCGCCACCCGACAGCTAGACTTCCACGACGGCTTCAACTGCTGCTTTGAATTGGCGTGGTCGCGAATTGTGGCGGTAGCTCGGCCGGCAAAGGGCAGCATCAGCTCTGCGGTGCGCAGCAAACTAGCTGCTATCCCCGGGTTCCCGGTGATTTTTTTCAACGACCGCTCGTTCCGGTGTTGCCGGATATCACAGCCCACGGATGACCGGTTTCTGCTGCTCGAATTTGCCCTCCGAGCAGGCCAGGACCCCAGCCGGTGGCTTGTGGTGCTCGATAAGCGGCGCGAACTCCCCGTTAAACGATGGCAGCTACTGTCGCCGCCGCACCACCCGAAGCCGGTACTGATGACGACGAGCGGGGGACTCGTCCAGCTCGACCCCCAGCGTATCCTGCGCGAGGTGGCAGTGTGAATATAGCTGATGCTCTCGTTGCAATGTACTTAGCTCGCCGTCGTCCTTTCCGCCCGTCCGTCGTCGTCATCTCAAAGCCAAGCTATTAGATTTTGCCGGGCAATCACGTCCCGCGCCCGCTGTCACGATGGCAACCACTCTACACACTCCGGGCGTCGCTGTCGCCCTCAACACGCTGGCATTGCGCCCACCGCCGTGGCCATCAACACAGTGACACTACGTCCACCGCCGTCATAAGGACAATCAGTCTAGAACATTCATCATCGTGATAAAGACAGTCAATCTGGTATATACGTCCGCGACAACCATTCCACTACGCCCGCTACATCCCCCACCGCTCTCGTCGTCGTTGACGTTGTCACGTTCTCCGGCCCCAAATGGGCGCAGCGTTGGGAGGGCGTCCAGCTGCGGAACGTCGACCAGACACAAGAGCCGGACACAACACCATCATGGCCGGGAAGAAGAGAGGCGGAAGCGCGACGCCCAAGCAGCACGAGCCCCGGAACGGGCCCGCGGAGCGGCAGGGCAAGCCGCTGCTTTCCACCGACAGCAACCTCAGCAACGTCGTGACCAGGCCAAAGCGAGAGCAGGACGGCACCAAATCAATTCCCCAGAAAGACGGCTCGGTGCGGGTAGTGGACCCCAAGCGGACGGCGACTTTCGGGGTGCGGACCTTCTGGACCCTGGTGATGATTGCGTCCTTCTTTGTGGTCCTTGGCGCCGGCCACATCTACGTCATCGGGCTCGTCACCTTGGTGCAGATTCTGACGTTCAAGGAGGTCATCAACCTCGCCACGGAGCCGGTGCGCGAGAAGAAGCTGCCATGGGGCCGCACCCTCAACTGGTACTTCCTCGCTACTACCCTATTCTTCCTGGACGGCGAGAGCGTGATCTACTACTTCAAAAACATCGTTGTGGTGGACACCTATCTCGTGCCGCTCGCTACACACCACCGGTTTCTGTCGTACTGTCTCTACATCATCGGCTTTGTGTTCTTCGTGTACTCGCTCGAAAAGAACCATTACCGGTTCCAGTTCACGCAGTTCTGCGTCACGCACATGACGCTCTTGCTGGTGGTTATCCAGGGCCATTTCATCGTCAACAATATCTTCGCCGGTCTGTTTTGGTTTTTCATGCCGGCCTGTCTCGTCATTACCAACGACATCTTTGCGTATCTCTGCGGCATCACGTTTGGCAGGACCCAGCTCATAAAGATCAGTCCCAAGAAGACGGTCGAAGGCTTCCTTGGGGCATGGATCTGCACCATTGTCATTGGTATTTTCTTCTCGTGGCTCCTTATCCGGTTCAAATACGTCATCTGCCCCATCCAGGACATTGGCGCCAACGTATTCAGCAGCCTGGACTGTGAGCCCAACCCAGTGTTTCTGGACCGCACCTACCACTACAAGCTGCCGCCGTTCGTGTCGGACGTGCCGAATTGGCTCGCATCGTGGCCGCTCCCCTCGTTTGTCAGCAAGCAGATCCTCCCGTTTGTGCAAGCTCACTGGCCGACGAACCCGGACAAGGTGTACACGATGCAGTTTGCACCTATCCATCTTCACATTGTGGTTCTTGCCACGTTTGCATCGCTCATTGCACCATTTGGCGGTTTTTTCGCGTCGGGTCTCAAGCGGACGTTCAAGGTAAAGGACTTTGGAGACACCATCCCTGGGCATGGCGGCATTACGGACCGCATGGACTGCCAGTTTCTGATGGCGTTTTTCTCATATCTGTACTATGAGAGCTTTATTTCTACCCACAACGTGACAGTGGCGTCTGTTCTCCAGACAGCCATTATGTCACTTTCGCAGGACCAGCAGGTGCAGCTCATCGGCCTCCTCGCCCGTCACCTCTACGACTCGGGTGCCATCGATGAGAAAGCCTACAACGCTGCTCAAATCACCGTCTCGGCAACCAGTGCTTAGGCACCACGCCGTTTTGACATCAAAAAATTCAAGTGGACCGGCTTTTGTAATCTAGGAACTAGGAACGGTATTGATACATGTTTGTATTATTTCGCCGGCTTCTTCCAGTAGTACTGTTTGTGGGTCTTTCGACACGCTCGAAGACCTGTTCCTCCCCGTACCTGCTGGGCCATAGCACGACGATGCTCGTCTGTGTCGCGCTCATGGATGTAATAATACTCTGGTTCGAGCGGCTTGCCCGCGGCGTCCTTGCCCTCGCGATGGATGATACCAACGCAAGGCACGTCTTGCAGAATGGCGTAGAGACGGCGCCGTGGCATTGCCTTGAGAAGAGAATTGCTGGCCTGAATAGCGCTCAGCGGCGACTGTGACAGTCGCGAGAATGCAAGATGATTGGCGACAATATGCTTAATATGGGCAACGTCCTCAGAGCTGGTGTCCTGAGAAGCTGCTGGGAGTTCGTCGTTTGGCTTAGGAGGCCTGTCCGTGGTCTCCTCTATACGCTGTTTCTTTCTGTGCAAGCTAACGGGGCTGTGGCTAGCTGCTCTGCACCGATCGTTGGCCTTGCGCACAGCCTTTGTTGGCCCAACCGAGCCACCTCGCACGACCCGATCGTCCGAGTCATTTATGATCTCTTTGAGAACATCGTGCTGTCGTCGGACACCAGAAGCTGCATCTCCTGGCTGTGTGACCCTCTGCACTTCAGTAGTCTCCGCCGGTCTGAGCGCTCGCTCTACTGCAGTGACGAGGCGGTCATGCTCCTCGACAGCCGCCCGTGTCTGCGTGGCGATGCTTGAGGCCGTGGCGGCAGCGCTGCTCAATGGCTCTGCAGGGGCCTCGGAGGATCGCTCACGCGATGTAGGAGGACGGGTCAGCAGGACAGCCTCCTCGTCCTCTGTTTCGTCACTGTCCTCGTCCGCAACCTCGACCAGAACACGTTCGCCACGCACGTCCAAGGTCAGCCCCGGCACAGGCTTGCACACGTGAGTAGCGCCCTTTGCCACCTCAACCTCCATCATAGAGCTCGGCGAACCTTGCCCCTCGTTCGCCGTCGGCACACAGACCACGAGGCCATTCCAACCCAGGCAGTGAATAGCGACCTCATCAGACGCTGGCACGTACCGAGCATCAACGTGGACCCGGGATACTTGCTTGTTCTTCGAATTGAGGGCGATTCTAGAGCTCTTGCTCGACCGTCCCATTGTCACGCGGTTGCCGTTGCGTGGCAGTCGTGCGAGCGCCACGTCGCTTAGCGGGTTCCGCAGCGACGGCTGGCGGCTGAGCTTGGCCGAGCTGTGGGTGAAGAACGCCAGCTGCGGGCTCGATGGAGGCTGCTGGGCCTGTTGATGCTGCTGGGGCGGCGAGGAGGGCGCCACTGCGTCCGAGGTCGGAGCAGGGGTCGGGTAGAACCAGCCGGCCTTTGGATACAAACGCGCGGCGTAGTCAGCCTTGTTCTCGCCGGAGCACGAACTCGCAGAGTGGCGGCGCTCATGCGAGACGGGCGATGACGCGGTCGGTGTCGTCGGGGAAGGGTCGTCGTCGTGATGGAACTTGATGTCCTTTGCGCCGTCGGCGCCGCCCGCCTTGGAGAGCAGACCGAACGCGTCGTCTGTGGGCTTGAACGGCGGGAGAAGCGTCCGTCGCCGGCCGGCCAGGTCGCGGCGTACCACGTCCGTGGCGTCGGCGTGGGCGAGCGGCGGTGACGACGGCGGGAACGACATGTCGGGGTGGACGGGGCGGGCTCGGACGATGGGACGGGGGAGTGTCGGTGTGTGGTCGTGGCGTGGCTGGTCTGGTTTCAATCAGGAGGGACACAAGGTGTCGAGTGCCGGGTCACGTCTCGACGGCTGCGTGCCTGGGACACGGTCAATTGCTGTGGCACACGCACACGCCTGTCATGGTTAGTGCCGACACGATAACGTGCAGATCAGACGTCAGGCACCGGGGAGACGGGAGCGGCCGGCGAAACGGGGGCATTGGACGGCGACTTCGGCCCGCTGCGGACGGCCGGCGCGCCTGGGGGGTGCGCCGGGGCCGGGCTACGAATTTTCCGGGGTTTTCTGGGCCCCTCTGGCGCCCGTTTCGGCCCGTGTTCCCCCCCGCGCGCGTCATCCGTGCTTCGCGCATCACGAAAAAGCGTGTGGGTGTTTTGGTGAAAAATGCACTTTGTGAGTGAAAATTCACGTTTCGCGTTGGCGGCGCGTCGCGTCTCGGTCACGTGATCAGGCGTTGCCGGGGTCCGGGGCTGGCGGTGGGTGGGCGACCATGCGCGTCGCCCCGGGCGATGAGACAAACACCGGGGTGGGCGACGGTGGCGGGCACGTGACAGGCGCAGCCGGTCCAAATGCGAATCGCTCCTGCGACCGCCGCCCAACGCGGAAAAGCAGTCACAGATCGGTGCGGCGCGCCGGCGGATGCGTCAGCACACTGGCGAACGCTGACGTCAGCAGAGCGCCCCACTCACTTTGTCGAAAATTCCAAGCGCAGCGCCCGTGCCTGGTGATAGTTCAGACTGGAGGGATCGTTCAGCACACATAGACAGCAAAAATGACAAGTGAGTAGAGGGCACGAGGAGGGCGACAACACGGACGGCCGGCGGTCCGGAGGCTGCCGCGCCACGGCGGTCGCCGGCCGGCCCAGACCCGACGTCCAGGACCCCGGCTCCCAGCCAGTCTGGCCGCGGCAGACCCGCTGAACGGACCTCTGCCTGCTGCTGGCCGAACCAAGGACCGGCCAGCTAGTGGCCGTCTGGCGGTCGTGTCCGTCTGGGCCGGCACCGGCGACTGGCGAGGTGTTCGTCTGGGTCGGCCCGGGCGACTGGCAGCACGTCATCCGAGCAGACACTAACACAGAGGGTACTACCTCATTCGGCAAGCGCCACAACAAGTCGCACGTCCTCTGCGTGCGCTGCGGCAAGCGCTCGTTCCACGTCCAGGGCAAGACCTGTGCGTCGTGCGGCTACCCCGCGGCGAAGATCAGATCCTACAACTGGGGCATGAAGGCCAAGAGAAGAAGAACCACTGGCACTGGCCGCATGAGACACCTCAAGCACGTGCCCAGAAGATACAAGAACGGATTCCAGTCGGGTCAGGCCACTAAGGTCCAGAAGGCAACCGAGTAATCGAAGACTCATTGTAAATTAATAGCTGAATGAACGCTCATGTGCTGGATAGCATGCTGTCTCGCTGTAAGTCACACCGCAGCCATAATCGCCTCGATGTTGTCTGCTTCTTCCATGGTGGTGCTCATCTCCAGGATCTGTCGGGCGCCGTCTACCACGTGATCAGGGAACGGCGAGCTCATCGTGAAGTTGGTGTCCAGATCGTTCGGCATGTGGCTGAAAGCTATGCGGGCCAGGACCACCATGAGGGCATGCTGCGCTCCGCCAGCCATCTTTGCGAGAACTGCACGCGGGTCGGGTGCCAGTTGCCACACAGAATGCAGGAACGTGACGCCAATAGCGCAGAGTCCTGCGTAGTCCACAGTACTGTGGCGCAACCGACTGTCCTCGACATGATCCATAGCCTCGCTGATACAGAGAACGACCCGAGATACTATGTAGGGCCGCTCGCCGTAGAGGGCCACCCCCCTTGCCATCAGCAGAAGTATAAACACCCTGATGATAGCCCATCGCATTTCGGCGACTGTCGCGGCATGCACAATTTGCTCTGCGAAGCGCCGTCGAAGACGGCATGTACACTCGTCGCCATCATCGCTCGTGGTAGACTGCCCATCGCATTCTGTGTCACAACCACAGTCTCGTTCAGAGCCAGTGGATGGTGCTCGAATTGCCGCTACGCTGTGCAGTGCTGCAAGTGCGGAAGGAAGGGTTTCTCTGCCACCAGCGTCGCCAAGAATGGTGAGACCCGCCAAAAGTTCGGCTCGTGTCTCTGAAACATCTTCGATGAGCAGGCGAGACAGGAGATCAAGGACCTGAGCCTCCTGATCCTTCTGCTGTTGTGCGCGAGCTTCGGCGGATCCCAAGCCGCCCGCGCCCGCATTTGAGTGGCCAAAAGTGGTTTCGTTGACGGATGATGACAGGGCACGTACAACAGCCAAGGAAAAGTTGGCAGGCCGCCGGGGCGACAAATTTGCTACCACAAACTCGTGCGGTATTCGACCCCAGCATTGGATCTCCGTCTCTTTGTGTAGTGAGCAATACTGGCTCAGAGTGTCAAGAACGTCCAAAGCAAAGATGCCACCAAACATCGTCGTTTTTGCGCCGGCGTCATCTTCGCTTGCCGTGGCAGCCTGCTCAATGAACGGAACAAGCAGCTCTATGGCGTTATGGTTCAGCATAAAGGGAACGACTGACCTGGGACGCAGTTCGATGATAGAGAGAAGTAAGGCGAGTAGCACAGAAATTTCCACCACCGGGTCGTCCAAGCCCGGCTTCTTGTTTGACGTGACCTCTTCATCCCGTCGTGCAGGATCAGGGCGATGTTCGTCTATGTGAGCCAAAATGACACCCGCAAGCGCTTCAGCTGCCTTGTTGGCATCACGTTGAGAGACCAGCAGTTCTGTAATAGTGGCAACCAGCCTCTTTGCTCTGTCTGCGAGAAACTCTAATGTTCCCACATTGTTACCTGGTAAAGTGTGCCGTAGCACAAGGTCGATTAGGTCTATGCGGTCATCGTCAGGCCACGACTCCGCAAGAGAATGTGTTTCCAATGCCTCTCTTGCGCCAGCTCCAACATTACTGGCCACATGTTCACGCACTAATACAGGCTGCGCTGGACTACGCGACGGACTGGTTCTCGAGTCCTCCACATCCATAGCAGGACTCGTATGTTGACGGTTGGGAGAGACCGCTTCAGGTCGATGGCCCGTGCCCAGGCGCCGAGGAGGCGGCGGCGGATGCATCGAGTCGCCCGGCCGCACGAGCGGCCTTGGACCGCTAGTAGCAACTGCGAAACTATTAGCGAACTGACCATTATTGAACCCTCCGAAGGATGGCATGCTTCGCTGATTCATCATGCTGACTGTGACCCTGGACTGCTGCCTCTTGCGCTTACTTGGTGAAAGCTCGACACCGGAAAACCCGTCCCGAAAGCTCGCCTCTACATCCCCGCGCTGCTTCTTCTTGAGCGGTGACACCGTCGGCGACGGGGTTTTCTGGCGACGCTCCTCCCGCGGTGGCGACTGATGGGGCGACGGGGAACGGGGATCCTGTGGGTGTGCCGGAACAGCCTGAGAAGCAAGACGACGGGATTGGGTAGCCTCTTGAGCCTCATTACGGAGAAACTGCTTCTCAGTCCTCAGACGTTCCACTTCTTGACGCAGCCGTCTCAGCTCCTCCTCGTGAGTGCGCCGCGCTGCATCCTGGCTCTGCCGCAAGACGCCAATCTCACTCTCATGAGTGCGAGTATGGTTTGCCAAATTCGACCTCAGAATAGCATTCTCCCCGTGTGCCGTCCTTAGTGCGTCCACTGCTTTCTCTTTCTGTGCGCGCAGTTCTTCATTCTGCTTCTTCAGCTCCGCCAACAGCCGCAAGGGCGACTGGCTCTTTGCTGCCAGATGAGATTGGTCTGGGCGACTACTGTCGTCATCCGGAACGATTGTTGTGCTGAGGGACGCTCTAGCGTTCGACCCGACGACATTGCCACTGGAATCAAGGGTGACGGTGGCTGGAGAGGGCTGCACAGGGTGCGAGCGGAGGCGGACCGTGGCAGGCATGGGCTGCGTGCTCACATGGTGCTCTATAGCCTGCCATGCCGACTCGTCAATGTCGAAGTCAACCTCGTCCGAGTATCCATCCTTGGACATAGCATTTGGAGACGTTGGTGGCGTGCGTCGCGATGTGCTTACCTAATGCGCCGCGCGAGGTGACAGAAAGCTTACGCTATCTGGGATCGGAGAGCATTACCTAAGCAACTTCCTAATGTGTGACCGCTTGATTACGTCATCTAGGACATGCGCTGCAACCGCTTACTTGTGCTACCGCCAGACCCTGACCAATATCTTATGTCATCTGGGACCTCTGCTGCGACCCACCGTTGACAAAATATTTCCGTTTCCCAAAGAGCTCACGGGATCCTTCGGAGACGACAGGGAGATAGCTGTATTCGACACCGAGAGCGACCGTCGTCCCCGACTGGCATTAAGGAAGATCAGGCGACAAGACATCTCGTTGGATTTCCCCGGAAATGTCCGCAAACAACACAAACACGGCCCCAGACATGGTGCCACAAGCACCAAAGCCCCTGAGCTCCAAGGACAAGACCACGCAACGGCTCGTGGTGGTGCTGTCGCAGGCATGTCTCGAAACACATAAGATCCCCAGTAGCGGCGGCGACAAGTACGCGTTGCTCAACTGTGACGATCACCAAGGCTTGCTTAAGCGAATGAACAGGGACATCGCAGAGGCACGGCCAGATATCACGCACCAGTGCCTGCTGACGCTTCTCGACTCGCCTATCAACAAGGCCGGAAAGCTTCAGGTGTACATACAGACGTCGCGGAACGTGCTGATCGAGGTCAACCCAACAGTGCGCATCCCGCGGACCTTCAAACGGTTCTCTGGTCTCATGGTGCAGCTGCTCCACAAGCTCAGCATACGCGCCGTCAACGGCGAAGAAAAGCTCCTCAAAGTCATCAAAAATCCCATCACCGACCACCTGCCCACGAAGTGCCGCAAAGTCACTCTGTCGTTCGACGCCCCGGTGCAGCGCGTGCAAGACTACATGAAGACTCTCGACGACGACGAGAGCATCTGCGTTTTCGTAGGTGCCATGGCGCGTGGCAAAGACTCGTTTGCAGACGAGTTTGTGGACGAGAAGATCTCGGTGTCGGGCTACTCGCTGTCGGCGTCTGTCGCCTGTTCGAAGTTTTGCCACGGCGCCGAGGACTTTTGGGGCATAATGTGATCACGTAACGACCAACGTTGTACATTATCTGTAATATATACGCATTTTGGTCACGTGCAAAGACGGGTACCTGCAGTGGCGAAGCAGCGATAACGCGATAAGGCGCCGCACCGGGCTCAAAGGTCCTTGCCGCTGCGGCAGAGATCACCACAGCTCTTTCACCAGCAGTCCGGTCGGTCTCTGAGCGACATAGTGGCTCATTTTACTTTTTTGTCTTTGCCTCGGCGCTTGGCGAGCCAACCATTGAACAATGATGCTAGGCGTGGGGTACTAGGCGATACGCCCGTCCCTGAAGAGGGCATACTCGCGTCCGGGGAGTTGCGACGCACCAGAAGCGGACGACGCGTCTGGACGATTGCAAGACATGTTTTTTCCTTGTGCCATACTCACAGCAGGGACCGCTACTCTGGTGCCCGTCAAACAGCGGCCAATGGCCGAGGCCCCAACTTTGGGCGGGCTCGCACACTTGTCACGCCATGTCCGCGGGACACCGTGGCCCGGAGGAGCCCGAGCCGGGCGTCCCGGCCCGCTACCAGGGCGACCGGCTGTTGGTTGCCGGGGCGCCGATGACAGGCAGCTGGCAGGAACCCGCAGGTGCGCTAAAAATGTCTTCGAAGGGCGCCAACGCCTGTTGCATGTGCACGAAAATGCCGTGATTTTTGGGCCCGCGTGCGGCCGCTTCACACCACGTCGCCCGGTTAGGCAGTTACCCGCCTGAAATTTGCCAGGGCTAGGGCGATTTCACACCGGGTAACGGCAAGGATTGTCACGTTCTGCATGGAATCGGGAAGCCGTTGCCCGGGCAACGGATAAAAGGGGGCGTGGCTGCGCCGATGGCACCAAAATTTTCATAACAACCGCCTATTTCCCCCAGTTTTCCTCATTTCAAATTTTTCCTCCCACCCACCAACATCCCACTGCTGGCAACTGAGGCTAAAACACAGGCATTTCTTAGTGTTTGGCCTGCTTCCCCCTCACCCCGTCCGCACAGGAAAACATCAAAACACAAAGAACACGGAACACACGCACAAGACAGAGAGGAAGAGGGAACCCTTAACTGCGGCACATCTCTTTTCATCATATCTCAAAGCGTTCGGTTCCCGATTTGCCGTTTTCCCCCCGGTTAGGACCCCTTAACTGGCTGCTCCTTGCCAATTTCGCCTTCCTACAAATTTCGGCCCGCGCTCTGATTGGCTCGATCGCGCGTCACTAGGTTGCGCTGCCAGAACATTCCACACGTGGGAGTTTTTTTTGGCATCATCCTTCCAGGACAGGCGTTTGCCCCAACCCTCCAATATCCCCCCTGCACGTGCCACGCCACGTGACTCCGTCCATCAGATCTGGACTCAATTGCCACTTTGGCCATTTATGCCAGCGACGTTCTAGGGACGACTACATCCTTCGCTTCGTTTGCACTACCCTTTAATACGCTTACTCTGTCGCAGGCGACGTTAAAACCAACTCCACTTCTAAGCTACAATGGCTCGGTCAATGTTTGTCAGCACAAGTGCGACGCGCGTCCCAAACACAGTCATTTGCTCCGACAGCGATAGTGACGTCGGCGTGGTTGGCCCGCTCAAGTTTCACTCGAGCCGTGCTAACTCGCCTCGTACTCTGAAGCGCAGCAAGAGCGGCGACAACGCCGTCCTGCGCAAGAAGAGCCGCACATTGTCTGGCAAGCAGCGTTGCTTTGTTCCGGATGAGAGCGACTTCAGCGAGGTCCAGACGCCTCTGAGTCCGCCATACTCGCGCTCTGCGTCGACCAGTAGCTTCTCGAGCAAGCACGAACAGTCGGACTCTGGCAAGCACTCTGGTCGCGAGAGCCTGCCTCCCCGGGTCGGGTTTGCCGACGACCTTGACTATGGTCTAGTCTTGGGTCCGGCAGACTATGGCCTGGTCGGGCTTGAATGCGTCAATAAGATCCAGAGCGTCGAGAATACGCTTGGCGGCAAGAAGCCATACAGTATCCCGGCCGCCAGCGCAAGCGGCCACCGTCGTCGTCGGTCTATTGTACCCGACTGCGATCGGTTGGCGCGCGAGCGCTGCATGGATTACCTCGTGTCTGCCATTGACGAGGTGTGGGCACGCTATTGCGACTGCACCTCTAGCGCTGAAGACGCTTTGTACAGCGAGGGCAACACGAACAAGGCTCCGCTCGCACCGGTGTCGTACGAATCTCCGGACAGCAGCGGACCTGCCACGCCCACCGCCGCTTCGGAGCAGCCGGACAGCGTTCGGCTGCAGAACCTAAAGGAACGCCTCACAAAGGCCAAGTACTATCTCCAGGACCTGATCGATTCCTCGGATCCCGACGAGTCGGCAGCATTCTGGCAGCGCTGGGACATGGTGAAATATGCCACCATTGAGCTTGTGGAGGACGACGGCGACGATGACGACGTCATGGAGACCGTTACCGACGAGTTGGAAGACGGCCGCCACTGGCAGTAACGGTGTGCACACGAAAACGAACTGGACTGTTGCTGTTTTGGTTCTCTGGTTATCGGATCTAGACAAAAGGAGCACGAGCGAGTGAATGCCGTGCTGTATATTATTTATCTGCTCACCTCTCAGGTAGTGAAAACACAAAAAAAAACTATTTATGGCCAATAAAAGCTGTGAAAAAGATGTTGCCTCTTTGTATGGTGCTAGCGCTGCGGCGAAGATGAATACGGCGCCGACAAAGACGTTCTTGTCGTTCTTCGTCCGGTGATTGTGGGTTGACTGACAGCCAAGTTCCAGTGCATCACGATGCTCATGGTTGGCGTGGCGCAAATCGAGCGGGTGTCGATGTTAGGGCCCGCTCCAGCAGAATAGCTGGGCAACGTTGGACGTATTTTACAGTGGCCCGTCGGACGACCAGGGCCTGAACTAAGTCGTGTTCAGAGCTGAAGTGGCAACGTTATTCACTACTAAATTCACAAACGAGGAAAGTCTTGCTGTTATGACGAACTGCGCCCAGTTAGCAGAGTTAGCGCTGGGTTCCAAACATGAAAATGAGCATCACCTCTAGCCGGCCCTTCGCCGTAGTTGTCTGGGACGCATCTTCACCAATCGTTCACGACTCGCTCAGTTGCAATTGCTCGATCTTGGCGCCACTAATGATCCTCATAAAAAGGCTGGCATCACTTGTTGAGCAATCCTGGAACAGGAGGCGGGAACGCTTCTTCTCAATATAGATCGCTTTGCTGCCCGACAACAACTGTACAATGTGGACGAAAATGTCGATGTGCTCAGCCGAGTTGAAAACAGACCAGAAAGGTACAACCATGGCGCCAGAGGCACAAATTGCCAGCTGTGATCCGACATTATCGCTCGTACACCGTGGAGACCGTTCACAACGGGTGGCCACGCCAAGATGTACGGAAGCTACCTTCGTAGAGTCTGCGCAACTAATAGGAAATCATAGTTGCTCGCCACTTGCCATCTGAAAACCAACAACTTGTCATCGTCCGCTTCCTCAACGCAGATAAATGACTCGCTGACCCGGTGCTCGGTGAACTGGTGACGGGGTGATGTGTGACCGTCACTGGCATGGCGCATAAGCTCATGGGAGATCAACTTTGGTCATAACATTCGTTCGCTATCTATCAGTAACATGCTAATTGGCAATGGACACCTTCGCCATCCTTTCCAAAAGGTCATCATCTTTGTCTTGGCCATCATCTTGTTGAGTTTTCCGTGGCGTTGCGCCAGAGTCTGCGAGAGTGGCAACCGACTCGGCCGGCTCCTCCGCAACAGGCTCATGAGGCTTGTCAGCTGGCACACCACTAGGCAGCCTGGCGGCCAGCTTATCAGTCTCCTCCTTCTCCATTTGAGCGAGCTCATCCTCGACGTCGGCATCGTCAACCTCCGTATACGCCGCAATTTCGCGGCCAATTTCATCAGCATCCTCACGATGTGTACGCAGCTCCTCCATAAGGTCGCCCACACGCTCAGCACCGCCAATCTGCTCGTTGAGCTGCTTGAGTACCGGAACACTCTGCTGAAGTACTTCGACCACTTGGACCTGGGTTTTTGCGTGGTCGATAGAGGCCAGCGTCTCCTCAAGGTTCGCCAGCAACCCTAGGGACTTGCCAAGCGTTGCTTCCTGCTGCTTTTGCGACCTCAGCGCATATCGAGCACGGGTGCGATTGCCATCGCGGAGGCTTTCATGTACCTGCTGTGCACTCTCGCGGATCCTCGCACTTAGTCGATTGCCTCGCAGCGTGAGCTCCCATATGCTCTTCTTCAATTGTGCCACGGCGATGTCCTGAGAGTCCACCGGATCTGACTTGGCACGAGTACCAAACCACCCTCTCGGGGCTTCTCGGGCAGCGGGTGCGCGGAACTTTATGACGTCGTCGCTGGCGTCACCGTCAGGGGCGGGCGCGACAGAGACCAGCCCCTCATCGCGCGATAGATATAGTACGAGGTTATCGAGATCTCGCTGAGTCAACGCCGCGAGAGGCTCGGACGTTAAAGTGTCACGGGAAGACGTTTTGCTGGGCGTCGAGCCCGGTGCCGCCTTTGTAAGCTCCGCGTAGAGATGATCCCGCGTGTAAAGACGGCTGCAAAGGCCGCCATCGCCTTCGCCAACTCGGAGGGCGGCCTTCGCGTAGTCTGCGAGAGCGGCAAGCACGACATATTGCTCCTCCTTGAGGCTGCCTTCGCCACGCTTGGTGCCAGCATTGTAGCTCGTATCCCACAGACCTGAGGCACGCAATGCCCACGACGCGGCAGCGCCAACGCTCCAGCCAGGGTGTGTCACGGACGTAGTTGCAGACTTATATCTTGACTGGGGCACCACGACACGATCAGCGACAAGCTCATTGAGCACCACGTCTAGCGATAAAGGCCGACCATTCTCGGGGCTCTCGAGTGCCTCCACGAGGGCCTGGCCCGCGTCCAGGGCTGTGCAATTCTCGAACTCGCCAGACCGGAGGAGGTCCAGGAGAAGGCTCTTCCAGGCTGCGACGTTTGCAGCATAGCCGTCCGGGTTGCTCTCCTTGAGCCGCCGAAAGTCAGAGTAGAGCGACGGCAGCCGGCGCTTTGTGAAGAGCGGGTTCCTCTTTAGTATCAGTTGCACGGTGGCGGCGTCCATGATGATGTTGTCCGTCATCGGCGGCCCCTGCAGATCGACTACAACAACCACCAGCGATGAGCAGCGGTGCAACGGCGGACGGACACCGCAGGCCCGGGCGCCGGAGCCGGAGTCGGAGCCGCAGCCGGAGTCCGGATGGACCTGGCGTGCGCGCTCCGCCACGGGAGCGCTCGCCCAGACGCGGACGGAGCCCGAACGGCGTCGCTGCCACCGCAGGTGGCGCCAAGAGGCACCAGAGAGGCCGTAGCCGAAGCCGAGGACCTGGCAGCGGCGGTCAGCTGGAGCAGGCCGGCGCCGTGGCGGACAGGGCGGAGTCGGCCGGGCCGGAGGACGAGGAGGACGCCCTGATGCGAAAGACGCTCGGGTTCAGCGCCTTCAGCAGCACGAAGGGCAAGAAGGTACCGGGCAACAACGTGGGCGGTGTACGCAAGACGAAGGAGACCATGTATCGGCAGTACATGAACCGCATAGGCGGCTTCAACCGGTCGTTGTCGCCACCGCCCGACGAGAAACGCAAGACGAAGCCAAAGCAGGCGAACCGGAATGCCACGCCCGAAAAACAGAGCAAGGCTCTACAGTAGTTACGATTAATGACAAATCTAGACACGCCAGCTCCTCTGTCCAGCTCTGTTTTGAACTCGCCGTCTGCGTCCCCCATCCTGCAGCCACGATGGACTCGACAGTCGCACGGACACAACAGCACTTTGAGCAATTGCTGAGCACAGGGGATGCTGGAGACCTTGACACCCGGCTCCTGGACGAGCTCGGCCTCGGTCTGAGGCACCACGTCATCAAGGACGCCGAGAGTGCCGCTCGGGCCCTGCTACCGATGGCGGTGCAGCTCCTCAGGGCCGGCCTCGCAGCCGGCTCGCACGACACAGCAACAGCATTGAGCGGTCTGCTGGGCGACCTGCTCGGCCGTCTGCCGCCGGATGTAGCGCAAGAGCTTGTTCCTGACCAGGTTCTTGCTGAGGGCCTCGCGTCAGGGCTGGCGCCACTCCAGGCCCTCTGCATCCGCCAGATCCCGGCAGTAGCACCGCCAGATCGAGCGGTGGAGGGCCCGGACGGCATCGAGCACTCGCTGCTCTTTTACGTCCTTCAGCTGCTGCTTGACCCACGCACCGCGGTGAGCGTCGTGTCTGCCGCTCAAGAGAAAGCGGAACAGCTGACCAGGGACCCAGCCGTACGGAAACAGCTGTTCAGCGGTGACTGCCTCGAATCGCTGCAAGACATGAAGCGCTCTGATGACGTCGTTGTACAGAGTAGACTGTGGGGCATCGTTTCGGCAGTGTTGCCACACTTGGATTCCATCGACGACATCGCAGACCCATCCCTACTGAACGTGGGTTTTGGGCATGCTGGACAAGATGACATGGATGACCTGGCGCTACTCAATAAGATGGAGTTCATCATCAACGTCCTCCAGAGCAGCTACCCCAGAGGCACGGTGGAACACATGTCTTCAGACCTTGATTTCCTGTTCGGTGCCTATGCCGCCTTGACCGACAGCACATCTCAAGAGGGCACCAGTCACGTTCCTGGCAGCCTGCTACACATGTTCCATTGGCTGTCGCTGCGCGAGCCATCAACTTTTAAAAGTTACGATGAAAAGATTGGCCTTACGCAGCGTTTGGTCGCCTCTAACGACCTGTCATCCAAGAACTGCGTCCGCCTGCTGGCTGCGCTCGACCCGGCATACACGGCGCAAGTCTTCCACGGCAATGATGCCCTGTCGCGGTTGCCTTTCACTGCAAAAACATTACCAGCTATCCAAACGCTGCTTTCCAACGAGAGGACACTGGCACTTGTTGCACCAACTGAACAGAAGCTGAAGGAGTTGACGTTTTACGATATGTTAGAGGTGGTGGAGACACTGTCGGAGACTGGGTTTGGGCGAAGAGCGCTGATCTCCTGGCCAGGAGTTATGTCTGACGTGCTGTTTGCTAAAGACGTAACCGAGACTCGTGCCCACGAGCGGCAGCGTGCAATTCTCGAGAATCTACTGCAAAATCCGGATGAGCTTGGGATTTGGCAGGAGCCCACACGCCGGGCGTACCGTACAGCCGTTTTGGGTGGTGATGCCGACCCTCGGCCTAATGTAGCCGACTCGACAGGCTAATCAATCTGTTCTGTTCACTATTATACAGTCGTAAGTCGTTATTTACTGACGCCCGAGGCGACGTGCAACCGCCACAGTTGCTCGTGAACGTCTTTCAGGTCTCCGTAGTGGCTATACAGCTGCTCCATGTCAGTCTCAAGCTGCTGAACGCGAGCGCGTAGCGCTGTCTCGCTCGACTCCTGACCAAATGCCGCTGCATCAGCTTTTGCGTCCTCAATGATGTCCTCTGGTTCCGCTGGCTCAGAGCCCCGCACCTCCACCCAGACGTCATGACTCCCCGATGTGTCTTTGATGATGCGCTTAAGCAATGGAAGTGGCGCCTGTCGCGTGTCCCCGCGCTGTTCAGCAGCCTGACGCCGGCAGAGGATGCCAATGTAGCCGATTGCGCCTCGGTGCCGTTTCAAGGAGCGCTGAACTTGGCCAGATGTCAGGTCCCATTGGACGACGTGACCTTGGGCGTCGCCCGACAGCAGCGATGTCCCATCGAACGACAGAGCCAGCGCCGTTACGGCGGCCGAATGGTGGTCAAGAGGGGCGGATGCCGGCGGCTGCGCGCTCGCACCGACCGTGACGATCCGCTTGCCACCACCCACAGCTTCCAGGGCACGCGAGACTGGATTTGGAGAGTAAAGCGGGATGGGTTGAATTGCGCCCGATTGGCAACCGACGTAGATTGCCCGCTCTGCGGTGTCTAAGGCCAGGGCAGATGGCTTCTCCTGCTCAAGGACAAATGTCGTCATCATCTCGCGCGTATCCACGTCATAGACTCTCACAGTTTGGTCCGTCGACGCTGTGTACAGCCTGGCATCTTGGCTGCGGCCGTATCCGACGCTCAGAGCGGTGACAGCCGCTGTGTGCTCGGTTGAGGAAAAGATGGGCTTGACAGATGGTGTCCCACTTTCCCCAAGAGCAGAGCAGACAATGCTCTGGACCAGCCATCCCAACACACGCGCATCCTTTGAACCAGAGAATAGGTAAGCTCCATCTGCTGTGAAGCTGAGGCAAGTGACTGCCTGGTAGTGCGCATCGCGGGCGAACAGGAGATCGCCAGAACCAAGCTCCCACAGGTACAATTTGCCGGTCTCTGATCCACCCGCCAGCCAGATGTCCGTGCTAGTGGTAGGGTTTGTAAAAACAGCGATAGCCGTTAGCTTCTCTGGCAGAACTATTTTTTGGTCCGTTGCCTCTCTGCGGTGGGTGTAGACGTTAAGAATTGGCTTGCCAGCCTGTGCTGAGTATATCCGCTGCTCGGTGGCCACAGTGGCATGGCCTGGGCTGGAGTTGTCCCTGTACGACGCCACATGAGTGGTTGTGTACAAGTCAACGGCTGTGATGACGCCTTCGAACAGGTTTTGGCCCTTTGCCTGGACCTCTGGGTCCGTCTGGCTTGCGTACACCACCGTCTCTTCCATGTTGGTTGTTGCGGGAGGTTGGTGGAAAATATCACATGACCATGTCACATGACCATGGCACGTGACCTTCGCACCCCGTTGGGAAGTCAAACTGGCCAACCATTGACGAGGCAAAACCAGCAACGAGAATGCGGTTCACACGGGCGCTCAGGAACATTGAAGAGGTGCTGATCCGGACGAGCACCGGCCAGCCAACGGGCGTGTACGGAATCCTGCAGCACCCGAACCCCCGGCCGGCGCTCATCGCAGTCTACAACTCGACGCTCAAGCAGCTCGCAGACAAGTTCCCCGCCGACTCGGTGTATCGTCAGAGCGTGGAGGCCTTCACGAAGGAGCGGCGCCAAATTGTGGAAGCGAACGAGACGCGCGAGGCCATCGAGAACAAGATTGGTGCAGGGCTCATCGAGGAGATCCTCATCCAGGCTGCCGCAGAGCACGACCTCGTCGAGAAGATGGCAGAGTGGCGCTGCTGGGAACCGCTCGAGGACAAGCCTCCTGCTGACCAGTGGAAGTACTAGAAATATGTATAACGTCATTAATTAACAGCACTTGGAGGTGTACGAGCCCTGGCCGGCGGTGCCGGACACATCTACTTTGTTTGCGTCCTGCCCGCCGTCGCCTCCACCCTGGTAATGGTTCTCCTTGACTTGCCGGGCGAGCGAGAAAAAAGCCTCTTCGACGTTTTCGGTGGACTTTGCAGAGGTCTCAATGAATGGCACGCCGAGCTCGTCCGCGAGCTGCTTGCCGTTTTCTGTCGAGACCACGCGCTTGTCGTCCATATCGCACTTGTTGCCGACGAGGATCATGACGACGTCTTCGTTTGCGTGCTGCTGGACGTTTGAGTACCACGTCCTGATGTTGTGGAACGACTTTTCGTCTGTGACATCGTACACGAGGAGGATGCCCATGGCCGAGCGATAGTAGGCGGTCGTGATGGTCTTGAACCGCTCCTGGCCAGCCGTGTCCCAGACCTGCAGCTTGACCCGCTTGCCATCGAGGTCTATTGTCCGGATCTTGAAGTCGATGCCGATGGTTGTGATGAAGGACGGGGTGAACTGGTCCTCACAGAACCTCAGGAGCAGACAGCTCTTGCCCACGCCTGTGTCAGTAATGGCTTGCTATCCGATCCGGTCCGCTGCAGCAGTCGCCGCTTTGCCACCCGTTGGGTAGTGGGGACCATGGGGGGGCAAAAAGGGGGTTACGCAAACTCACCTGAGTCGCCGATGAGAAGCAGCTTCACGAGGAGGTCGTAAGTTCTATTTGCAGCCATGGTGGTGCCGTGTCTTGCCGTGTTTGCCGTGCCGCTGCTGAGCTCTGCGCTGGGTGTCGCGAGTGGCCACCCTGTTCTTAGTGCAATGGCTGTGCCCGGTCGAGGTTGCGCCCCAAGGGTCGTGCGGCGCGGCGCCTGGCTGCCCGAATCGGGTGTGTGTGCCGCGCCTCATCGCCCATGCGGCTCATCGAGCCGCGCCTCACCGTTCATGCGGCTCAGAGCGTTACCCGGTCCTCGCCGACCCTGGTGACTGAAATTTCGGATCTGACTATACGACCAGCACCAAACCATGCCGACCATCCCTGTGGACAAGGCGGACCTCTACCGCGCCCTGGGGTGAGTATCCGGGCCCTCCGGGCACCTGCAGCCACCGCTGTTACTGCCTGTCCCGCTATCAGGCCCTCTTAGCCCCCCAGTCTCGGACACCCTTTAACACAGGCGCGAGTACACAACCGAGGAGTTCGACGAGCTATGCTTCGAATTCGGCATTGAGCTCGACGAGGACACGTCGCAGGGCGACTTGCAGCCTGGCGAGCGGCCGCAGCTCAAGATTGAAGTGCCGGCCAACCGCTACGACATGCTCTGCTTCGAGGGCATTGCACGCGCGCTCAACGTGTTTCTGGGCCGACAGGACGTGCCAAACTACCGGCTGGCTGACGTGCCGGAGGCAGATATGTGGACGCTGGACGTTGACCCCTCAGTGGCCCAGGTGAGAGCCTACGCGGGTGCAGCCATTCTGCGCAACATCAAGTTCGACCAGCGCCGCTACGACTCCTTCATCGCCCTCCAGGAAAAGCTGCACAGTAACCTGTGTCGCAACCGCACTCTCGTGTCGATGGGCACCCATGACCTCGACAAGATGGTGGCGCCCGTGCGCTACGTGGCCCAAAAGCCTGAAGAATTTCGCTTCGTCCCGCTCAATCAGACCAAGGAGGTCGACGGCAACGGGATGATCGAGCTCTACGACAAGGACAAGAACATCGGTCGCTTTCTCCACATCATCCGGGACTCCCCCGTGTACCCCGTCATCCTGGACGGAAAGAACCGCGTGTGCTCTGCTCCGCCGATCATCAACTCAGAGCTGACCAAGATTACGCTCGACACGAGGAATGTGTTCATTGACATCACAGCAACGGACAAGACCAAGGCCGACATCGTTGTGAATCAGCTTGTCGCAATGTTCTCAGAGTACTGTTCTGAGCCCTTCACGGTGGAGCCAGTGCGCATCATCTCAGAACATAATGGCGAGTCGCGGGTATGTCCCGACCTGAGCCCGCGCGAAATGTCGGCTGATGTCGCCTATATCAACGCTTGTCTCGGTCTTTCGCTGTCGCCGAAAGAGCAATGTGCACTGCTCAAGAAGATGTCTCTCGACGCACGACCGTCGGATGACGAGCCGGAAAAAACATTGACGGTATCTATCCCCTGCACGCGGCCCGACATTCTTCACCAGTGCGACATCATGGAGGACGCGGCAGTTGGCTACGGTTTCAACAACCTAAAATGGGAATTCCCCAATGTGACTTCTACCATTGCCGACTCGCTCCCTGTGAACCGCGTTGCTGATATTGTACGACGTGAGGCGGAGGCGGCCGGGTGGCTAGAGGTGTTGCCACTCATTCTCTGTTCGCACGACGAGAATTTCGCAAACCTGCGACGGGAGGACGACGGCACGACGGCAGTGCGACTCGCCAACCCGAAGACCGCTGAATTCCAGGTGGTTCGCACATCGCTCCTACCGGGCATTCTCAAGACCGTGCGCGAGAACCGCAATCACTCGCTGCCGATCCGGGTGTTTGAGGTCCAAGACGTGGTCTTCAAGGACGAAAAACGGGAGCAGCGTGCGTACAACGAACGCCACTTCGCGGGTTGCTATGTTGGCAAGACCTCCGGTTTCGAGATCGCGCATGGTATCGTTGATCGCATCATGAAGATGCTGCGGGTCCCTTGGTCGCCTGACCAGAAAGACCAGCGAGGATACTGGATCTCCGAAACGGATGACGAGCCCGCTTACTTCCCTGGTCGGGGCGCACGCATCACTTTCCAGCGCGCTCGAGGTGAGAAGCCAGTGGTTGTGGGTACAGTGGGTGCACTTCACCCAGAAGTGCTCCAGAATTTTGACATCCCGTACGCAGGCTCCGCGTTCGAGATCAATATTGAACCCTTCATCTGATGCAATAGACTCTAATAGATGCGATGGCTATGCTATGGTTTCTACTATGCTTTCTGTTTCGCGCTCGTGGAAGATTTCTCGCGGTATTTGATTAAGGCCTCGAAGCCAATACCACCGAAGACGGCCGCCACGCCAGCCCACTGGCCAGCAGAGAGTCGGTGGCCAAACCACACAACCGACAACAACATGCTGAACATTTTACGCGTCACAGTCACGGTTACCAGCACGAGAGAGCCAAATCGTCCAAGAGTGTGGAAAATGAAGACCTGCCCTAGTGCCCCACACGCCGCAAAGAGAAGAATGTCGACAAGCACGCGAGGATGCAATGCCATGAACGCTGCTGCCTCGGATAGTTGGCTTGTGAGCGGCGAGAGAAGGTACGCCGCCGTGAGTACGGTGCTCGCCGCGTTGAGACCGCACATCATGTGAGGGCCAGTGATGGCTGGAGTGGTCTGGAATATGTGGTCTTGGGTGGAGTTTGTGAGGCCATCCAAGAAGAGATTGGCACCCAGCATGAGCAGGCCTAGCGCAAAGTTGCCGTTCGCATCCTGCGCACTCTTCTCGCTGGCCTTCGGATGGTAAGCCGAAAAGAGCGCGACACCGGCAGTCACTGCGCCGACAATGAGATACTTGCTCGGCGGATAGCGGCGGCGGTAGACTGTGAGGTGGAGCACCATCACAGGGACGAGCTTGCACGACTTGGCCAGCAGGAACGTGAGGTAGTCCACGTGGCGCAGGGCCGCGTACCCAAAGGGTGTGGCGAGGCTCTGCGACGCAGCCACAAGGAAATACTGCTGCGTGTTGCGCCGGGTGCCAAACACAGGTGTATATGGCCGTCCGCGCGCCTTGTAGCGGACGTATGCGTAGCCCACGAGCGCGGCCAGCGCGCTCTGGACTGTATTGATGACGACCGAGGCTCGGAAGATCTGGTTGTCAGGACCGTACGGCGTCGTAGCGATGCGCTCCTGGAGCACTGCCCACGTCAGGAAGCTGGCGTATATGCCTGCCACGCAGAGCACGATCTCGACGACGGCCGCCCGTCTTCTTGTAGGCATGGGTTTGTGGGTGTCCTTGGGTTTGCTCCACCGGACGGCAGTGTCTGCTGGCCGTGCCTCTGCGCCTGCGCCCGTCCGCACCATCGTCGCAGTGCCGGTCATCTCTCCAGAGTATGTGGGCGTTGGATCGGGGAACTCCAGTACGACGTGATGAGGTGGCGGAGTTTCGGCCACCGCATTGGGCTCATGACCGGGTGTTGGTCTGGGCTCATGACCTGGGGTGGTGGGGCCCATGACCTGAGCGGTTCGGGCCTATGACCTGCGAGGCTCACGAGCTGGGGCAGAGCATGGGCTCATGACCGGGGGCGCTTAGCGTCTTGGCTCATGACCTGATAAGGGCCGCCCCCGACCACCCTCCAGGGCTCACGACCTGGTCCCCCGAAAACAGCCAAATACAAGCGACGCTACGGGCTACCGCCTGGATAGACGACGATGGTGTTTGAACTGACGCCGCTGGAGCCGATAACGGTGCGCCCGAACGAGCGCAAGCGTGTGGCGTACTTCTACGACAGCGACGTGGGCAACTACGCGTACGGTGCCGGCCACCCCATGAAACCGCACCGGATACGGATGGCACACAGTCTCATCATGAACTACGGCATGTACAAGAACATGGAAATCTACCGTGCAAAGCCCGCCACCAAGCAGGAGATGTGCCAGTTCCACACTGACGAGTACGTCGACTTCCTGTCCAGGGTTACACCCGACAACATGGACATGTTCGCCAAGGAGCAGGTCAAGTTCAACGTCGGCGACGACTGTCCCGTGTTTGACGGCCTGTTTGAGTTTTGCGGCATCTCGGGCGGCGGCTCCATGGAAGGCGCCGCGCGGCTCAACCGGGGCAAGTGCGATATCGCCATCAACTGGGCCGGCGGTCTGCACCACGCAAAGAAGTCCGAGGCATCTGGGTTCTGCTACCTCAACGACATTGTGCTCGGGATCATCGAGCTCTTGCGCTACCATCCGCGGGTCCTGTACATCGACATCGACGTGCATCATGGTGACGGTGTGGAAGAGGCATTCTACACCACCGACCGTGTGATGACCTGCTCGTTCCACAAGTACGGCGAGTTTTTCCCAGGCACCGGCGAGCTACGCGATACGGGCGTCGGCAAGGGCAAGTACTACGCTGTCAACTTCCCGCTGCGCGACGGCATCGATGACTCCAACTACAAGTGTGTGTTCGAGCCGGTCATCACCGCCATCATGGAGTGGTACCAGCCCACGGCAGTTGTGCTGCAGTGCGGTGGCGACTCGCTGTCGGGCGATCGTCTAGGGTGTTTCAACCTGTCGATGCAGGGCCACGCCAATTGCGTCAACTTTGTCAAGAAGTTTGGCCTGCCGACCCTCGTGGTGGGTGGCGGAGGCTACACCATGCGCAACGTCAGCCGGACTTGGACCTACGAAACAGGACTCTTGGTCGGCAAGGTCGTTGGACCCGATATTCCTTACAATGACTACTTTGAATACTACGGCCCAGACTACAAGCTCGAGGTGCGACCGTCCAACATGCAGAACGCAAATTCGCCAGAGTACCTCAACAAGATCCTGTCCCAGGTGCTGGAGAATCTGTCGCGGACCAAGTTCGCGCCGTCAGTGCAGATGACCGACGTGCCACGCGATGCCGCTGATGAAGGCGACCCCACTGAAGACACGGCAGAGGCAAAAGACGTCCGAGGGGGCTCGCAGCAAGCACGGGATGAGCATGTGGAGGCGCCCAACGAGTTCTACGACAATGAGGACGGTGAGGGCGGCGCTCGCAACCAGCATTCGAGCATGGATGTCACAGAGGGATAGTCGGGCCTGGGGCCTATGTGTATTTATGAAATGTATCATATGTGTGCTATTTACAGTAGTCGTCAGACAGCTTCCCGCTCACTGCCAAACGTAGAGTTGAACCCGAGAAGCCCGTTAAGGCCGTGAACCCAGTCAGATTCAGTGCGTGCCACACACCAGATGCCACGGTTGTGCCCTCTCTCGCCCTCGACAGACAAACGGTCGCCTGGACGGACAAGAGCCTTTGACTGGCCGTCAATGCTGAGATCAGCACCCCTATTGCGAGACCGCTCCGCCACAGTCACGCAAATTCGCGACGAGGCTGGCAGAATGAGTGGTCGAAACGACAAAGAGCGGGGGCATATCGGCGTGAGCAGAAGACAGGGCACGGATGGGTGCACAATGCTCCCGCCTGAGCTCAGCGAGTAGGCGGTCGAACCGGTAGGGGACGAAATGACGACACCGTCCGCGATGGCCCGAGTCACGAACGTCCCATTGACCTCGATATCGAGGTTCATGAGATGCGGCTCGGCACCGCGATGAATGCTCACGTCGTTCATGGCGTGAGTCAACGGCTCTGGGGCGTCGGGGGTGGTGCAACGCAATCGCATACGGTTCGCCGCCGTAGCCTGCGACGTGTAGACACTGTCAAAGGCCTCAGCATACTGCTCGAACCCGAACGGCAGCAGAAAGCCCAATGTCCCCAGTGAGAAGCTTAGTACGGGTGGCACGGTTGTGGCGCCACTGAATAACGAGGTCGCGTGAAGGATCGTGCCGTCGCCGCCCAGCGTCACCAGCAGGTCGACCTTCGAGTGCAATGCTTGGAGACCCGCGGGCGAGGTGTCGGCTGCGTAGAGGGTGCAGTCGCTCTCGCCGAGCTCGGCGTCCACTTCGTCGGCCACATCACGCTCGACGATGACGTGGACGTCAGGATACTGCGCGTGGAGGAACCGCACGAACTCGACCAGAGCGGCGCGAGGCTTGGAGTTCCATGGCTTTTTGACGACGAAGACGTTTCGCGGCGGGGCATCCCACACCAGGCTGTGAAGAAGACTGCCATGGCGCTCGCCCTGGGACACGTAGTGGGGAGTAGTCCGATCGGGGAGACTGTTGAGGCTCCGTAGCTCGCACTTTTTGAGCCCACGCGAGGAGTAGAAGCTTCGCCGTGGCGGCCAGCTGGGCTGGGGCTGCTTGAACAGGCGAGCAAGCGGACCGACTGGACGGAAAAGCCGTGCCCTGATGTAATGGGGAGAGCGTCGCACCGTGCAGCGCGCACAAAGCGCCTCTACCAGCGGCGCTGTGCTCATCGCCTCTGGTCTTTATGGCGTTGTGTCCGTCAACCGTTCCCAGCCGAGGCGACGTCCTGCAGGCGCTGGTGCCACTTCACACACGCTGCGAAGATGAGATATGGCAGACAACAGGCTGTCGGCAGCAGACTTGGCCTTCTTTGACGTCCTGGGCGGCCCGTCGCAGCAGCCGGGCCCAGCTTCAGCCGGCCCTCCACCCTCTGTCGACGTCACAGAGCCCGCTAACGATGACTTTGGCGACTTTGTGTCCTTCGACGGAGAGTCTGCAGGAACTACGGATCACAATGGTACTGGTGAGCCTTCCCCCGCTCCAGAAACACCTCGGCAGCCGCCTCAACCGTCACAATCTCGCTCCAGCCCCCGAGAAGAGCCGGCCGTCCGCGAACGCAAGTTGCCGTCAATGCACCTCCGCTTCGGAGCACATGTGGCGAATGGTCAGCTCCATCAGGCCGACTGGAACGACCTGACGGGTGGCACGCTGCGCCGTAGCTCCAGCGCTCGCAAAGCGGCTACGACGGCCTCCGCCACCATGTCCCACCCCCTGGAGCGACGGCACTCGCAGCGCCAGTCGAACCGACGGTTATCCAACACCATCCCACCAACTCCGCCGCCAAAGTCTCCTCAGCGGAACTATTTCAGTTCACGGCAACAGCAGCTCCAGCCTGCCGCGAGTATGCCGCCTATGGATGACCTCGTTCCTGTTCTTGGTGGCGATGTGCGGGTTGCTCACTCTCCGGCCTCTCCTCGTTCCCCGCAGTCCCCGCGTCCTCGTGAAACCGCCCATCAGACCACTGGCAGTCGCAACAAGCCGCCTATTGCGCCGCAGAGTGCTCTCATTGACCTCATGTCTCTGGAGCCGCCAGCTGACCCACCGCCACAGCCCTCGCTGACGTCGCCACAGCCCTCGCTGACGTCGCCCCAGGGTCCGCTGACGTCGCTCCAGGGTCCCCTGACGTCGCCTCAGGCTCCTCTCACGGCTGGCAGTCCAATAGCGCAAAACGCAACAGACGTAGCCATGCCGAGCAGGCTCTTGGAGGTCTTCTCGAGCTTTGTGTTCAGCCTGGCTGATCCACTGTTCAAAGAGCTTGCACCGCTCAACTACAGTCTGAAACGGCAAGTCGTCGCCCACAAGCAGACAAAAACGTTTCTTAGAGGTCTCATGTGCTCCGCTCAAGTATGCGGGCATGTCATGGCTGGCCGGCGTCGGCGCGGCGGAGGCTCTGATGCAGACCGTAATTCACGGGAGGCTGAGCGCGTGTGGCTCGAGCTCGCACCGAGATTGCGCTCTTTGCTGCCTGCCACTGAGAAGATTCCAAAGCTGGACTCGACTGTCCTCTTCATTGACCCTGCGAACGGCGCTCGCTGCGAGATTTGTGGCCTAACCGCGACTGAACGACCGCCTGGGTATGTTCCGCAGAAGTTCGGTGCGCAGGGCCATCAATGGTGCGTAGAATGGTGGCAAAACATGGGCAAAACATACTGCCAGGACTAGGCATTATTCTATCAGTGTATTAGTATCGTTGTTCTCGTAATTCAGTCAAAATGCATGGTGATACCTTCTTCATGTGGGAGCTCGTCGTCCGAGGGCCTGTCTTGAGACGCCACTTCCACCTGATTTCTATTATCGTGTCCCGGCACTCCATCACTAGGTTTCGCAGCCTTCTCTACAGCCTTCGGAGATGCGCTGGCATTGGACGCATGCTCTTCTGCTCCACCGCCCATGGCGGGAATCTTGATCTGAAGTTCGCCTTCGTCCTGTTTGGTAGTGTAAGCGTAGCTCGGAACGACGCCACCATTGCGCTCAGCGATATCGTCAACGAAGTGATCGTAGTCGTCAAACGTCATTTCGACCTGCGGCTCTTCGTTGACTTCTATCTTGGGATCATAGTCATCTAAGCTCTTGTCCTTATCAATCTGCGCCACCTCTTGGCGGATGGCCTCAAGGTCAAACATGACTTGAGCCGGCTCCTCCGTCTTCTTCTGGCCAGTGCCATCCTCCCCTCCTTCCTTACCCTCTGTGTCGCCGGTCTTGTCAGAATCAGGGCCCCCATCAGTCATGTCCCACCAGTCCTTCTTCTTTGGCTTGAACCAGGACCCAAAGAGGCCAGCCTTCTTCTTCTTCTGTGCCTCGATCGCGACCTGCTCTTCCTCCATCTGGCGCCGGGCCTCCTCAAATTCTTCGATGAGCTGCTTTTGTCGCTCCCTGTGCCGCTCTGGATCGGGATCTTCAATCTCTGAGAACTCCTCTGATAGAACCTCCCACCCCAGAGTCGCCAGCAGATGTGGCATCTTTGCACGGTACGCCATATGTCCGTCAATCTGGTCAGTGACGTCAAAGTTCTCCACGCGGCACTGGTCAGCGGAGGTTTCGCCTAGTCCAACAACAGGAGCGAGGCCGGCCACGCGTCCTAGACCACCAGACGTTGCGCGAAAGAGATATCCCAGGATCCAATCGCGCTTGCTGAAGGCATTTACAAAGCGACCAGACACAACAGACGCTGCAAGCGCAAACTGGTCACGTTTCACCACGATGGGAGCGCCAAAGATGTACACATCCTGGACTAAGCCGTAGGCCCCGACTCGGGCCAACTCGACAAGGCAAGAATAGATGACGCGAGCACCAAGGGAGAAACCCACCAGGGTCACAGGCCTGACCCCAAGGTTTCGACTCCGCAGCGTATCAGCAAGAATCAGTCCACACGACCACGCTCGGTCCAGACTCACATTCCATGGGTTGTCCAACAAGTATCCAAGTTTGCTAAGCGCCATGGGCCATTGCAGCGAGGCCATGAGTGCCGTCAGCACCGTCTGGCCTAGAACCTGCTGAACAGATTGGGTCAAAACCTCAGTGGCGAGAATATTGATAGTTTGTCCAGTGCTTTGCAGCATTTCAGGCTCCCATAGTAGAGAGAAGAGGTCTCCCATCACAGGATCGACTGTCGAGAACGGCAAACGGACATCATCTTCTCTGCCACTCATCCATCCAGATACCGTGATGATCAGGTTGACTCGCTTGTTGTTGTGCAGCGGCTTGAACTCAAACGTCCGCACATGTCCCATTCTGTTGTTCATCCCGCGGGATCCGATCCGCGCACCGGCCAGAGTTCCGGTTGTAGTCACTACTGCTGCACCACCCGTCCCTGCCAGGAAGCCTGCAGTGCCACTGACACCGATAGTTGTGAATCCAGCCGCCAGGCCCGCGCCAATCACGGGCGCAAGGAGGCCAGCCGAGAGACCCAGTACAAGGCCTCCTCCCAATGTGGCTAGACCAACGTACATGTACTTCTTCTTCTGCGCCCCCTTCCGTCTCGCCTCTAGCAATTCTTTCTCGTCCCATTGCTGCATCGTGCCTTCTTCAATCTCGAGAGCGTCCGTCACTCGCTTCTCAAACTGACAGATCTCAATCCAAGTGACCTGCAACGCCTTCGCCACCCGCTCAAGCAGCGTGCGGCTTCTTGCGTCGTATATGGAGTCTGCGATGAGAACGAGGAACAAATCACAAAGAACCGTCCACCGCAAGTCGATATCCAAATCTGATTTCTTTTGGATGCTCTCCACCCCAGACACTGCCCCAGCCCCGTCGCTATGTGGCTTTTCTGTACCCTGATTGAGCGGCGTTGCTACGCCACTCTCGGCAGCACTGCTTGTGGGAGTGCCCGACTGAGTTGGTGCCACAGAAGTGTTGGCAGAACTCTCGGACTCCCTATAAGGGTTTTTCACGTGCGCGGATTCCATGAGTGACGGGGATAGATCGCTCATAAGGACGCCATGTTGAGGCAGCTGTTCTATCATGATTTGCTCTTCGGGGCTGACGTCCATATGAGCATAGAGACGCATCATCATCTTTTGTCCCCACATGGCCAAACTTCCCTGAGCGTTACCAACTTCCTTGGATACTCTCTTTGAGTAGTTCGTAATTCTTGAGAGCTCATCAGACAGTGCTACTACTGCAAGTTTGCAGAGGCCGACGTAGGCTAGGCGCTGGCCCTCAGTCAACATCTCCTTGGTTGCTTGGAGTTGCGCCAAGGGGTTCAGGTTGTCCTCGTTGCTCTCATCAAATAGGAATTTCGTGTTTTCATCCATAGACGTCACGCTTTTTGCGTCCTCCTCTTCATGAACTACTCGCGTATACCCACGGCCGGCGTTGTCGAACTGATTTTTCGTAGGTGCGCTTGCTTCTGACTCGATCTCCGACTCCCTTCGAGCAATAACGTTACCGTTTTCGTCATACATGTCATGCGAAGCCACAGTCGCCATCTCGCGCCACTCGTCCTCCGACTCCTCTGCAACAGCCTCCTCCCCCGTCCGCTGGCCACCTGCCACCGCCATCTCCATCTGGTGGCTGACGCCACCATCATGGTCCCCACTGCTGACCGCCCTCGGCTTGTAGAAAGGTTCCTGCGTCTCCTGTTCGAACAGCTGTGCACTCAGACCTCTTCGGTGGCTGTGCTCCTGCGCACCTTGTGGCGGACTCAAACTACGAGATGCGTCCAAAGTTGTGTCTGCATCACCATCTGGGCGGCCCGTACGCGCCGTCTCAGACTCCTCACGTTTGCTGCTCGCAGGAGAGCCAACATTCTCAACATCTACTGATGCACGTGGTGTCAGCGCTCGGCCGAAGTCCCGGATGCCTAAACCTCCTGTGACACTATTGGTAGAGCCACTAGCTCTCGATCCCGGGGTCGAGATCTCCCGTTGACTTCTTGGCGAAATAGGGTCGAAGCTCATCCTGTCACGTGGCGTGAGCGGCGACTTTGGCGTTGCGCCAACAGAAGCGCTGTTTCCAGCGTCACTGCCCTGCTTGTTTGACCACAGGCTCCATCGTTTGCTCTGTGCACCGTCATCGCCGCTGGAGACGTTGACTGAGCTACGCGTTGCGCGCTCACCGATGTGGGACTGGAACTGGGGGTCGCTCTGATTATAAAGCTGGTACATTGCCGCGGGATGGCTCCCCTGCCGTGTAACATTAGCATTGCCATCATGGTCACTGATGGTGCTCGCACGCGAGTGCCGCGATGAGACAGATGCGGCGGTGCTTCGGCGAACACGAGCTCGTTCCGTCATCTCTCGCAGAGAGTGCTGGGACGAGCCCTGGCTGCCGTCATGAAAGTAGAAGCCCTCTCGATCCGGCGTCGTCAGGGGCGTGCCAAAACTGCTTCCGGACCGGCGTCCATGAATGATTACCTCTGGCTCACCATCGTCGGCGCTCGTTCGCTGCCGTATGATCCCGGACAGGTCGTCGTGGGCCAGCTTGAATTCCAGGGGTGCAAGGTCCTCGTCCTCCTCTCCCTCAGAGTCCCGTGTCGCTGCTACCACCGTTCCGGTATCACTGCCGGTATTTGGTGGCGGATCATCTGGCTTGTGGCGTGTAGACGGTGGTTGTTTTGGAGAAACGCCATCCCCAGTCATTGTCGTGGTGCCACCTTTGCACACCGCCGGCACCACCACGAGTGGGACGGCAGATCAAGTGACGCTGGTGTGTCACACGTATGCTCCACAGAGCACACCTACTGCGTTAGAACCGTCGCGATCCATGTGGTGGTAGCATCCGACGTGCCCCTCAGGGCCTGGAGCGCACACTTACCGGTCAGTCGATGGGAAAAAGTTGAAGATAGTCCGAAAATGCGCGTCCTGATTCCCTGGCAGCCGTCCCGACGTCGCTCTCGGTGCTCTGCCAGCCAGCGCCTGTCTCTGACACGATCGTTCACGTTGACGTTTACCAGTCGTTGATACCTCCCGAACCCTAACCCACGATTTTTCAAAAGCAGGCCGTATATGCATGGACACGGCTATTTCTGTCTAGAGTCACCACCATCAGCCATGGCCGGGGCGGACAGAATTGATCTCTTTCCACCATACTACTTGAGTCCTTACGACGACCTGGATGTGCCGGACACGGTGTCGGCTATGCGGAACCCTGCTGTCACAGAACAGCTCGGCGGGCCGCCGTCGCAGGACTATGACGAGAGCGACGCACGTCAGTTCCTAGACAAGTTTTGCGTCAGCTACAAGGGCGAGATTCCGCAGGTCTGGGCTGTCAGGGATGGTAGTTTACCGCGCCTGGGTATGCCGTCGGACAGCCCGGCGGCCGGCCGACTGATCGGATGTATCCATCTGGCGCCCTTTGACTCCAGCTCCCCTTTCCAAAGCCTGTCTATCGATGTGACCGAGCCGCTGACGAGCGGTGGCCGAGAGAAGGCGCCGTACGCGCACGTTGGGTTCTGGCTGCTGCCGGAGTACCGTCAGAAGGGCATAATGACCGCAGCAGCCAAAGCCATGGTCAGGGACGTAGGCCTGGCGCGGATGAAGATAGAGGTGTTTTTCGCCGAGACCTATCAGGGCAACGTGGCGTCGCGCAAAACGCTCGAGAAGGTCGGCTTCGAGCTGTACGACTCGCGGCCCAAAAGCCTGCACAAGAAGGCGACAGGCGAGTGGAAGGACGGCCACTTCCTAAAGCTGGACCTCAGGCCCGATAATGCGGGCACCCGCTGCAATGCAACTTTATGCGAAGGGCCCATGCGCAGCTGAGCCGCACAGGCGCCGCACAGAACGCGGAGGTTGACCAAATGGGATGTTTGTGACTGCTTTTTCATGGATGTGCATACGTCCCAACCTGCCACTCAGCACTGCAACATAGGCAGCGCGAAGTTGAAACTTCGACGACCGTAGTTCGACACCAGAATCACCATCACGAAGACATAAAAAAAATGGCTCCTGTCGTATGTATTCTGCTATGCTGTTCGGCCACCGGCTGAATATGCTTCTTGACTTGCTCAAGCAAAATGCAGTAGGCAGATACTAACGTCAGAAATCCAGCAAGAAGGCTAAGACCGTCAACAAGGTTAGTCGTCCGCTCGTTAAGGACACTGTGACCGCGGAACTTCCCCCAAAGGACCCGACCGAGGAGCCCGTTCCCAGACCGTATGCTAACACAGTACGTCATTGACGTCAGCGCTCCGGCCAACGACGACATCTTTGACACCGCTGCTTTCGAGAAGTACCTCTCTGAGCGGATCAAGGTTGAGGGCCGCACTGGCAACCTCGGCGACAACATCAGCATCTCGCGCGAGGGCGACGGCAAGGTTGTGATCACCTCCAACACCCGCTTCTCCGGCAAGTACCTCAAGTACCTCACAAAGCGCTTCCTCAAGAAGAACTCGCTCCGCGACTGGCTCCGCGTTGTGTCCGTCAAGCGCGGCCACTACGAGCTCAGATTCTTCAACGTTGTTGTCTCGGACCAGGAGGACGAGGACGAGGACGACGAGTAAAGGAACTGTGTATAATATAATGTCATGCCCTCACACACTGCTATTGGCGCTGGTAGAGTCGTAGGAAGAACCGCATGTTTTCCAGCTGGAGGGGGTAGTGGAGGTTGGGTGGCACGCGATACCACCGCGAATCAGTCTCGTCTGCAAGACGCCAGGCGCCGGCGCTGGTGAGCGTGTGGTGGATGAGGAACTGCACAGGGAACACCTTTGAGCCCACTTTGATTTCAGAGTAGGATCCAGCGCTCTCCACCAGCAGCAGAAGGCTCCCCGGTTTGCACGCGTGCAGCGACTGGAGGAATCGCACTGTGCCCACGCGGTCGGCAGCAAACAGCTCGTTCGTCGTGAACAGACACGTCACCAGGTCTGTCTCTGGCAGGTTCAGTAGTTGCTCGTCGGCGGTGAGGACGTCGTGGTGCACAAAGGTGGCGGTGGGCGCGATCTTGGCGAGTATGGCGGACCAGTCGGCGACGTCAATGGCGGTGATGCGGTCCTCTTCGCACGCACACTTGGACCGCAGCATGCACAGGGCCGTGACCTCAGCTCCGGCGCCGCCGCCGACACAGAGCGCCCTGACGGGCGAGCGCGCTGCGAGCAGGTGCCGGATCGGCGGCAGCGACTCGAATATGCTGGCGTAGGCGAGCGTTCGGGACGGGGACCACCGCACCACGTAGGCGCTCAGGTTGTCATTGGTGCCGAACGCCTGTGCGTAGTCTCTGTTGTAGAGGTGGCCCTTGACGGCCTGGATGGTGCGCTGGAGGGCCGGGTCAGCGAGGGTCGTGTCGAAGGCCGCTGCATACTTGTCGAGCACGTCCTGGGCGCTGATAGACGGGGCCGTCGGGACGGTGGTGTCCGCGCCGCCCGACCCCGCGCTCGGCCGCGGCTGGGCCTTGCGCTCGGTGCGTCTGCTCATGGTTGCCACCGTCGGCGAGCCCGCTGCCCAAACAGGGCTATCGCAGCCCTAACCGCCCGGGGTGTCAGGAGCGCCAGAATGGGGCTATCGCCAGCCCTAACCCCGGCGTAAACCCTAATCCCACGAGTTACCCGGGGCAAAAGTTTCACGGGCCCGGGTATAAAAGGCGGGCGGGCCCCTCTCGCCGGCTCTGTGAACCAAACCTGGCCAAGGGGACAGGCCGTCGCCCTCGCGGCGACTGGCTCTGCTCGTCTTGGCGATCGGCGCACGCGCGATGTCTCTTGCTGGGGTGTCTCTCGAGATACCCGCCCACAAGGGATCCTAAATATCCCGTCGACAGGTTTGAGATTGACGCGCGGCCCCGGGGCCCGTCTCCACACCAAACTGGTCTTGAACTCCCCCTCGGGGTGACGTTCGGCCGGGGAGTCGGGCCGTGCTCGGCCGTTGCGGCCCGCATATTCCTAGACGCTACGGAGGCCGTTGGCTCGTGAGAGTTTGGGTAAAACCATGCGGGATACATTGTTGTCTGTAGGCGTTGACGCTGAGATGCAATCTGTTTGTACGTGGCGTTGACGCTGAGATGCAGTCTGTTTGTAGGTGGCGTTGACGCTGAGATGCAATCAGTTTGTCTGTAGGTGGCGTCGAGACGGTGTTTGAGTCCGTGCGGGCGGCCGTGGCAGGTCTCTGTGCCTCGACACAGAGTGCCAGACACGCAGAGCTGCCGTGCCTGCCGGCCCGGACACCGAACCGGCCGGGACGGGCCCAGCACAGGCCTGTACCCCGCATTTGCGTCCGGGCCGGCCCGGCGGACCGGCACCGGGCGAGAAGGCGGTCGGGCCCACGCCCAGGCCATTGTTCTTGGTACCCCCGCCCCCACACTAGGCTAAACCTGCCCCCGCAAATGAGGGATCGTCGGATGCCCCTCCCCGCCGTTTCAACGGCCGACGCCGCGGACGGTTTTACCCTGGGACGGCAGAAGTATACGCCTGCCAAAATAACCTTAACGGCGGGCGTCAGCGGCGTCAGGCTCGGGCCCGTGACCGCCGCCCCCATCGTCCCTTTGCGCCAGCACCGCCCTGACAGAGTTCAACGGTCTTGCGGGCCGGGGCATCTACAACTCCCGTTCTGCAGTGGGCGGGTGCGCGTGTGCGTAAAAGCCGAAAAACACACGCAACCAGCGGGCATCTGTCGGGCGACTCAACAACACCATCCCGGGCCCTGGCAGTCCCCGTCGCTGCTGCCCACGGCCTCCGAACCAACCCCTGCCAGCCCGGTCGCGGCGACACGAGCCTCTCTGCGCTGTTCCGCCCCCGTACCCCCGCAACGGAACTCCCGTACCACCACCACCCCATGTCGTTCCGCCAGCCTGCCGCCACCGGCCAGCCCGTGCCCGCCGACAACCGCAACCGCAACGGCTCGAGCCTCAACTGGAGCGCCTCGGCCCCAAACCTCTCGGCAATAGGCCTGCGCGAGGTCCTCGGCGTGCACGGCGCCATCACAGGCGGCTCCGTCGTCGACCAGAGGAGCCCGCCCGGGGGCGCCGCCCTCGCAGGCTCCCGGGCGGGCCCGCTCCAGGCCGCTGCCTTCGAGCGCAGACCCTTCTCTTTGCGCTCCAGACGCGCAATCTCGGCATCTATCTTGCCCATTAGCTCCATCATTTGCGGCTCAATCTCGCGGC